>OW240921.1:96108321-96166725 GCA_933207985.1 Pelobates cultripes | reverse complement strand
CCCCTCCCTCTCTTCTTACCCCCTCCCCTGTAGCGTGGCCGAGCTGCACTCCGGTCCGCGGTGGCCGGCCGGCCGGAGTGATAGGAAGGTGCACACTGAGTGTGCACCTTCCTGTCAGTCCGACCGGGTACAGGAAACAGAAACTCCTGTTCCGCGCGGAACAGGAGTTTCTGTTTCCTGTACCCGGTCGGACTGACAGGAAGATGCACACTCAGTGTGCACCTTCCTATCACTCCGGCCGGCCACCGCGGACCGGAGTGCAGCTCGGCCACGCTACGGGGGGGGAATAAGCTCGGCCACGCTACAGGGGAGAAGCTGCAGCCGCCTGACCGCTCTTCACAGAGCGCTCAGGCGGCTGCAGTATTTAAAGGGCCGGCCCAGGAACGCGGCCGGCCCACAGGTGCCGACGGCCCACCGGGAAATTTCCCGGTATCCCGGTGGGCCAGTCCGGCCCTGGTAGAGGAGACTTTCTATTTCTCCTTTGAGGGCTGGAAGCAGCAGGCTGAATGAGCACTGGAGTGAAGAGAGCTGACAAGACACTAGGCTGGTGAAACCTGTATTGTTATTGTCATAGTGTAACCCTTGAGAGATAGGGAATTTAATGTTAGTAAGCGCTCAGACGAGCTAGGATTTTGTTTGCAGGGATTTCTGTTACATTATTGTCTCTTTCATTTGCTGCAGTCTCCTGGGTAAATTTCAATAATAAAGTGCCTGGATTTATGTTAAATCAAAAGACTGCGCATGTTTATACTCTAGAGGACTGTGCTATTTGCAATACTGGATCACAATATGGTGTAGTGTTTCTATAGGGGATTTATTAAATTAATAATTATTTCAAAACAAATATAAATTCCCCCTTCCCTGTTGGAACCTTAAAGATAGGGAGGCATGCTGATTTTTGGTAGCCCAGTGTGCTGGGAATCTGTCACACACACTGTTACAGGCAGACAGTCACACACAAACAGTTATAGGCGCAGTCACACACACGCACACACTGTTCAGGGCCGGTGCAAGGATTTTTGCCGCCCTAGGCAAAAGAAGGATTTGCCGCCCCCTCCCCCCCCCGGAACATCGCAATGCCCCACCCATATAAACTAATGCCAGTGCTGCACACAGTGTGTGTTTACATTGAAAAGCCTGCAGGGACAAACTATAGACACCAGAACAACTTTATTAAGCTGCAGTGGTTCTGGGGACTATAGTGTCCATTTAATGTGAGGTAAATTAGAGATTAGTGTCACTAATAATATGCTAGATTGCCTACTTACAATCAGATGAGGATGGTGATGGGCTCTGGCTGCAGTCTGGCTCCACTGGTCTGGTGTAGAACAGGATCTCTGGAGGCTGCTTGTAACTGTGGTCACAAAATTCAATGTTCTGGGAGAACGGGAAGCAGCTCCATTTTTTGGGGCCTCTTACATAGCTCAAGGTCTGGGCCCCAGGGCCTGACGGTGAGTATGCCCATAAAGCCCACCTATAAGTCCACCTACATGTTCCACCCATGAACTCACAGGGAGTAGAGTGTGTAGGGGATTTGTTATGTGTTACTAGAGAGGATCTAATGTGTGTGCTTACGGAATGTAGTGTATAGGGATACCAGTTTGTGTAGGTGATGCAGTGTGTTTGTGTGTAGTGGAAGCAGTGTGTGTGTGTGTGTATAAGGGATGTATTGTGTGTTTCTTGTTGTGTGTAAGGGATGCATTGTGTGAATCTGTGTTTGTATGCATAAGGGATGCAAAGTGTGTTTCTGTGTATGTAAGGGACGCAGTGTGTGTCTGTAAGGGGTGCGTTGAGTGTGTGTAAGAGATGCATTGTGTTTCTGTGTGTGTGTGTAAGAGAAGCAGTGTGTGTTTGCATGTGTGTGTAAGGGATGCGTTGTGTGTTTCTGTGTATATGTGCAAAGGATGCATTGTCTTTATGTGTAAGGGTTGCATTGTGTGTTTCTCTGTGTGTAAGGGAAGCATGTTGTGTTTCTGTGTGTATAGGGATGCATTGTGTGTGTGTGTGCGCGTGGTGTGAAAGAGCTCCCTGTCCTGCCTCCTGTCCTATAGAGCTCTTCCTTCCATTCCTTAGAGATCTCCCCTACCCCTTAGTGGTCTCTACTCTCCCCCACCTCCCTTAGTGGTCTCCTTTTCTCCCCGACTTTCCATTAGTGGTCTCTCCTCTCCCCCCACCCTCCCCTAGTGGTCTATCCTCCACCCCCCTCCCTTAGCGGTCTCTCTCACACCCCTCCCCTAGTGGTCTCTCCACCGCCCCCTCCCTCCTTTAGTGGTCTCTCCCTCCCCTACCTTCTCATCTCCCACCCCTCGTGTTCTCTTCTTCTTCTCCCCCCGTGTTTTCCTCTTATTCCCCCACCTCCCTGTGTTCTCTTCTTCTCACCCCTGTAATCTTCTCCCCCTTTCCCTCCCTGTAATCGCTTTTCTCCCCGTAATCTTCTCTTCTTCTCCCACCTAATCATCTCCCCCCTTCACTCCATCAATCTTCTCCCCATTATCTCCCCGTCCCTCCCATCATCTCCCCGCCCTCCTCCCATCAATCATCTCCCCGCCCCCTCCCATCAATCATCTCCCTCCTCCCATCATCTCCCTCCCTCCCAATCATCCCTCCCTCCCAATCATCCCCCTCCCTCCCATCCAATCCCCCCCCTCCCTCCATCAATCATCTCCCCTCCTCCTCCCCACCCACCCTCCCTCCCATCAATCATCTTCAAATCCTCTCCTCCACACCATCCCTCCCTCCCATCAATCATCTCCTCCCATCAATCAATCTCCCCCCCCTCCCTCCCATCAATCATCTCCCTCTCCCTCCCATCAATCATCTCCCCCTCCGGAGGGAGTGTGCACTTCCTGTCAGTCCCGCCGGGTCGCGGACCGGAAAGGAGCTCAGCTACGCTACAGGGAAGGGGAGGTGAGGCACTGTGGCAGCCGCCTGAGCGCTCTCTATAGAGCGCTCAGGCGGCTGCAGAATTTAAAGGGCCGGCGATGGGGGTGCAGGGCACCCCCTCCTATATGGCGCCCTAGGCGGCTGCCTAGTTCGCCTTATAGGAAGCGCCGGCCCTGACACTGTTACAGGCAGACAGATACACAATTGCAGGCAATCTCACACACACACACATAAACACACAGTTAGAGGCAGACAGTCACACACACACACACACACAGACCATTACAGGCAGAAAGTCTTACACACAGTTAGACAGTCACACACAGTTACAGACAGCCAGACACACACCGCTGCAGACACAAACACGCTCCCACTGTTACAGGCAGAAAAATACACATACATAGTTGCAGGCAGTCACACACACACACACACACACCGCTATAGGCAGACAGTCTCATACACACATGCACACACAGTTGCAGACAGAAACACACACACAGAGTTAGAGGCAGACAGTCACACACACATAAATAGGGTGCTGCTGGGAGCCAATAAGTGCAATAAAAATGAAAATCCAGTGCACTCCCTTATCTACTAAACAGCAACTTTGGTGCTGACAGATTTTGTTAGTTTTTTAAAAACACCTAATCAAGGCAAAAAATAATGGGGGTTTAGTTACATTATATGATCATACATTGCATTAGCCTGCCGCAACGTCATTGTACCCCATTTTAGGCAGGTCCTACTCTAAGAACCAAATGTCTGCTAAATGAGCTACTTACTTGGGGAAAAAATTCCATCTCGAGTTCTCTGTAGTACAAGGCTAAATAGGGCCCTGGGATGAGGCACCTGAGACAAGGAGGGGTGCAAAACCAAGGAGTTTATATGAAAACAAGGGACTGGCTGCACTCCCCTAAACATGCATAAATAGGGTGCTGCTGGTAGCCAATAAGTACAATAAAAATGAAAACCCAGTGCACTCTCTTATCTAATAAACAGCAATTTTGGTGCTGACAGACTTTTAGTTTTTTTAAAACATCTAATCTAGGCAATTTAGGTGAGTGCAGCCAGCCCCTTGTTTTCTAATATCTATATATATTTAGGAGTCTAGCCAGCTCCTTGGTTTTGCACCCCTCCCTGTCTCACACACCATTACAGGCAGACAGTCACACACACATACACACAATTGGATAGTCACACACAGTTACTGGCACAAAGATACACACAGCTGCAGGCAGTGACATATATAGGCAGTTACACACAGTTACACAGTTACAGACACACACACACACAGACACACAGTTACTGGCAGTCTCACACACACACACACACAGTTGCAGACAGTCTTACAGGCAGTTTAACACTGTTACAGACAGTCACACACACACACACACACCCTTACATACAGACACATCCACCTCTTGCCATTATGGACTGGAGTGAGGAAACATTGCAGTTTCTTGTACCTGGTAGTTGGGGAAGTAGGGGCTCCTTCCTGCTTCCCATTTAGTGTGCAAAGGTTAAGGGCAAAGTCTGTAACTGGGTACTTTTAGCTCCGCCCCACTGCCATTTTAGTTTTGCCCAGCTGCCTTTTTACCTCCACCTTGTTAAGCTCCGTCCCTGCCGCACATGAAGCTGCCTTCTTAATCTCCCGGCTGGAGAATAACGATGTTTTCCACCCGGATGGGCGGACCTGCACTATAGGGACGTTCTATACACACCCTGACTTATGTCACTTGGAGCATGTGTGAGCTATATCGCTGCATGGCGCCCTGTGCTGCTGCACAGCTCGCACACCCCTAAGTCCAGACCTGTGTACAGTGTCATGTTTCAACCAGATTTTCTTGATTTGGAATCTTTTAACATCTACCTTATTCCAAATCAACCCTGAGTAGTAATTCATTGAAATCTGATTAGGAAAATCAGGGTTAAAATATGCAAACTAGGCCTACAGCTGAGTTGCAGAATTTTTTAAACCAGCTATTTGTTCCTAAATTTCACTATTCTGGTTTTAATTGGCTGTAATGTGGCATTTAGGGAATAACCCTGTTTAAGTGACAGAGTGTGAAAGACATAGATCATTCTAAAACAATCTGTATTTACAGCTATTTGTACAGGAAGAATTCCAACTGCTTTATACAAGTATGAGAAAAACAATTTAGCTGCTCTACTATCGAATATCTTTATAGTGCGCTATTCAGCCAGTGCTAGCAGTGTGTGAAATTACTTTGGGCATTATGAATTTATTTAACAATGCCTCAAGGGTCTTTTATGACTCATGGCGCTAACTTTGTGTTGCTCATCCATCAGACTCAGTTACTGTTATTGCCAAGCTGTCCTGCTTCCACACTACAATAGAATTAAGTGAAGTAGAGTTGGGAACAGGGGGGTTGTTTTTTATGTTTGCGATTTCTGTAAAGAACACAATGTTTCTGCATATCATTTCTCCATTATTTATTGTGTTTGCATGTTTTTGTATTCTCAGGCAATTTAAGATTTTTTGCAAAGCAACTGGAGTGCACCCTCCTCTTGAGTTATCTCATTCTTTGATACAGTTTCCTGCAACAGCTTTAAATGATGTTTCCACTGCAACCTTGTATGTTGTCAATACACACACAACTCGCAATGAGTTCAAACGCCCAGTTCCCAGGATCGGGACAGGAGAGATTGCTCCAGTTGGACCAACTTCATTTGAGATCCATGTGCCAAAGGATTTTCCAGTCACTGTCTCCCCGTTGGTTGGCACCGTTTTACCAGGAGAGGTAAAAGAAATTGCGAATACCTCTATTTTCCCTTTTTTGTAAATTTAAGACCTAGATTTACCATAAGTCACTTGGAGACAAATGATGTCCAACCTTAGGGTACTCATGCCTCTGTCACACAGATTTTCAGAAACCTATCATGAAAAAAATGACCTGTAAGCACTTTACAGAGCAAAATGATTTATTGATTGATTGATGATCAAATTAGCAAATGTGAATTGTGTTTCAGATACCTCACACTTACAGGTACAATTATGTGTCCTCCATATGTAGTGAATGAGATACTGTTCTCTGAAGTGTCTGTGTGGAGTATTTACAATGCGTGAGTGTTTTTAATTGACCTATGTGGAATTTAGTGTAAGCATGTATGTTTATACATTGTATACACACTCACGCTTAGAATGTTTCCTATTTGGTAGATTACTGCCAAATCTCAATAGACAACCAGTAACCAACCTCATGCTGATGGTTTGCATTAACAATGATACAGCTGTCCATGAGTGGTTCACTGGCTTTGCATCTTTTCCTAAGTTGTGTTTCAAAGCTGTTGTATACAGCAAACACAAACTCAAAGGAATCCATGTTTAAAATGAAATGAGGCAAAAATGTGATTCTTTATTAAACTAATTTGCATATGCCCACCCAGAATCCTTTGCTGTAGTAACATCACTGCAGATTTGTGATTTCTGTGGGGAAAAACAAGTCTTATGGCTTGACTGGTGTGCAGATTTTTGTTTAACATTGTATTGAATATATATATATATATTTCAACATTTCCTTGCACTGTATACTTAATTTTGCCGGGTGCTGGACCGAGGTCATCAAAAATGCAGAGTTCAAATTGATTGTCCGCACTCACGATTTCAATAAAATATAATTTTTATTAGTTACATTTAAAAAAGGTGCCAATAATTCAACAATGTTTTAGTCCCGGTTCGGGACTTTCCTCAGGACTGAAACGTCGATGAATTATTGGCACCTTTTTTTAAATGTAACTAATAAAAGTTATATTTTATTGAAATCGTGAGTGCAGATCATCAATTTGGAATATATATATATAATATATCATCTCTATCGGCCAGTTCCTGTTTCTGAACATCACTGGCCAAGGGTCAAAGAATAGGGATCTTTAGCAAACAGGCACATTCAGAGTAACTTATATATTCTTTTTTTTTTTTCTTTATTGCATTTAATGCATTACTTTAGGTTGTGTGGGATTGGATTGTCTCTAAAAAGAGACATTCATACAAAAACTGCCTTACATTTAGCTAAATGTCTCTGACAATTTCTTTTACTATTTATGCTATACTTTATACCAAATTCTCCATCATATTTTCTTTCCTTTACATTGGTTAAGCTATGTTAGCAATATGGCAGTGTCAAAATGTGGCCTGATATTGTTATTATTCGCATTTATACAGTACCAACATATTCCGCTAAAGCGCTTTGCAAGTATAGAAAGAAACTATACAAACATGTAAAACACCTGCTTCAATACTTTAGTAACAATATAAATGTCTCGGCACACCCGATGGTTTCTTTAATCACACACTCGTTTATTAGGAGTCCAGAAAAAAGGCAAAATTTCGGCTCCTGTCCGGGCCTACATGCCAAAATGTTGTCTTTATTTCTGTTCTCCTAATAAATCATTGTGTGTTTGTCCAGACCTTTATATTTGTTGCTATTGGATCTACTTGGGAACCTGGCCCTCCCTGGTGGAGTATTCCCTAGTTTATGGTGTGTGCAATAACATATCATCTATGAAAGTATACTTGCTTTAATACTTTGGCAATGTCAGCTGATACAAAGCCAATATGAATATATAGTTAATAATTTTACATTTATCCAGAAATGCCTGGTTCAGGTTTCCTTCCATCCAACGCTTTTGGATCAAGAGATCCGAGAGGAAGCAGTGCGTATAATAGCAAAGGCCAACGAAGCCAGGACTCTGCTACAGAAAAGGTCTGCAGCAGCCACAAGTGAAACCCAGGTAAGCATAGCAGGAGAATGTTATGCATATACGGTTAAATGTCTGTCTACTAGGTTTAATTTAGGCCCATATAATGTATATGAACAGATAACAAAAGGTGGTGATGTACCCAGTGGCTATAGTTACCTCCTGGTGTACAATAGTGTATACAAAATCTATATGATGTAAAAATAAAAGACCATGATGGTGTAGTATGTCAAGAGGTATAATAAAACAGGATAGTAAATGGAAAAAACTCACAATCTGAAGAGCCTGTTTTGAGTCAGCTCTGAATTATGCAGACATCACATCAACTTGTAGGCATTGTTACGAAGCTTAATTAAGCTGGAGGTACACTGCAATATTTAGAGTTTCACGATCATAAAAACAGATAGTCAGGAATCAAAATAATAAAGTTCAAACTAACTTTATTACACCATATTACATAGGTTAAAATAAAGTATTGACGGAAAAGAAATAAGCACAACACATTTCAACCAGTGCCTGGGCTTCCTCAGGAACATGTTATCTAACTGCTGTCCCTGCAATTATATAGCCTAATTAATGGCTTGCTTAGTCCCATTGGTGCTAATTGGTCAATTCCCAGCCTTCCTATATTGTTGTGGAAACTGTATAATGTATATGTCTGAGCCTGTCTATCTTACAATCTTGTTTTTGTTGACACCATTTTGTTAGTCACTTACTTGCTCTCGTACACACACATTGGAAAATTGCAAAACTTTGCTGAACGTGATACATGTACAGACTACTGCTGTGATCTGTATTTCTGTTTAATGTAACATAACAAAAATCATAGCATTGGCATAGACCCCTTGGAAAGAAAGGAAATGCTTCTGCGGTCATTTAAGACTGTATTAACATAATGTCAATAACAGCATTCTCCTGGTTTTACAGATTACAATGATCAAGGCAATATCTAACACCTAGGAAACTCAAACCTATTCCTTAATGTCATTGTTATGTTTTTCTAATTAAATTATTAGTGTACTTACATAATACTGTCCATTTAATTAAGAAATTATACACAAGGTCTAGAGTCTTTTGATCTAATCAAAAATTTAATCAAATGTGCACAACCTTGATGCTTAGCAAACACTCTTATAATAACATATCTTTAGGTTTCAGCATAACATGATTACAGCACTTAAAGGATCACTATAAGGTCAGGAACACAAACATGTATTCCTGACCCTATGATGTTAAAAACCACCATCTAGCCCCTCCCGGGCCCCTCATGCCTCCATAAATATAGCAAAATCTTACTGTATTCAAGCCTGAAGCTGTAGATCTGCAAGCTGTTTGCCTCAGGAAAAAGCTGTCTGCTGACATCATCAGAAGTGGTGGCCTGATCCAATCACAATGCTTCCCCATAGGATTGGTTGAGACTGACAAGGAGGCAGATCAAGGGCAGAGCCAGCACAATCAATGAATCTTTATGAGGGAGGAGACACACTGAATGTTTTTGGATGCATTTTAGGCAGCCACGACCCAGGAAGGATCTCTAACAGCCATCTGAGGAGGGGGCGGGGCCTGCCCGATGAGCTGGATGGACGTGGGGCGCCTCGGCTCCACGATGAAAGACCATTAATCAGCCCAAAACTACTATATTTCCCCTAAAAAACAATCGGCAACTATGAGAAGGCACTGGGGACCTGAGCCACAACACTTGGGGCGGATGTCGGCCCATACCCTACCGGCAAGGCTGACTGCTGGGCAGATGGTATTGAGGCCCGTCGTGAGGCTCTGGCGGGAGAAACGGCCGATCTCCCGCGCTTAGTCCGGCGGGTCCTCCCGCACGCCGGTAAAGGGCCTCGTTCTCCCCCTCTGTGGGCCGGGGGGGTTATCCCGGACCCCACCGGGAAGGCGGTGATCCTTTTGGGCAAACCGTGAGGTGAACAGATCATTCAGGGACCGTGTGGAATAACCCAAGATGGCCGCCGCACCCAGTATAAGCCGGAGCACGGAAGCAGCGACAGTAAAGCAACGGCTGGGTGCTGTCTGGAAACAGAGGCTGACCGGAAAGCTATGCACCAACAGCGGCTAGTGGAGAACCCTCTCCGCCCATCAGACAACCCTGAAGGGTGCACATTCATTAAGTAACCATGGCTAATAATCGTATTACCTGAGGCAACATTTCCTTTGCGGCTGATGGATCTGTGGGGACCATACTGAGACTCTGACCCTGCATTAACATGGAGGAATAAAGGACATTGGACACAAGCCTCATTTCCTAGCTGTGACTGATACTCATATATTACTAGGATCCTAGTAGAGCACTAGATACCTTTTATGTTAACATGTCACTCTCCGTGTCATTCTCTGTATTATTTTGAGTCTATTAAGATTGATCTTGTTCCTGCAGATCCACACAGCACAAATTTGGAAATCATTTAATAATGAATGAGCACACATGTATATGTTAGCCGACTGACCCAGCGACTCACTGCCCCCTGGTGGTTAACTTCAATCAGCTAGAGAAACCTGTATCTGATGTTGTTTTGCATAAGCCTGTAACTAAATAGTTATACAACCACTGCTCAACTAAGCATGCATAGAATAGCTATAAAAGTTTTACTCAATAGCACTAAGCTTGTTATATTGATTTAGTCTGCATGATATATAATTAAAAAATGTGCAACGCATGCGAATGCCATAACCCTGTACATCTTGTTATCTCTCTGTTTTCTGCAGCTGTTGTGGCGCATCAAGCAATGTTACCTCTTTGCACGCAATAAATAAAGAATTTTAAAAAAACAAAAAACAGCCATCTGAGGAGTGACCAGTGAAGTTATCACTAGGCTGTAATGTAAACAATGCATTTTCTCTGAAAAGACAGTGTTTACAGCAAAAGCTGAAAGATAAAGGGTTATAGGTCGCCAGAAAATCATATGTAGAAAATAAAGCAAATGATAAAAACATAAATCAAAACTGAAATATCTTCATGAGAAACTACTAAACGATGTAGAAACAATATAATAAGTACTTACATATATCATCAGTACATTAGAACAGAAATAAGTCCTAGAGTAAGCAGAAAATGGTCAAATCCACTTGAGAAGTTGAAAAAGGGTAATAGTCCAAACAGAGGTAAAGGAATAATCGTAGTTTCTTGTTCCGGATGACAATATGCAAATAGAACAGAGGGAAATTCCAATAGTGTAGACTGGAACTTGAGCTTCTTTATGAAGATTCAAAACAAAAGGGTATCGCACTCACCTATTGTGAAGCTTGAACTAGCTCAGGTATACTTCACACTCAGTGGTATTGGTCCCCCACTAATAGGGTATAGACATATACACGTGAAGGAAATCCTCAAGAGAGAAGAGGGTAACACAAAATAGTGCTCACTGTATAGATATTGTATTTTACGTGAAATAAAATATATGTTGAATACTCACATTTAAGTGAGCAGGATATACTGCTCACTTGTATGGCGTAGGTGGTATGATCCCCACCTAGGATTCTTGAGCAAGGGGATAATGATGTATAAAATAGTGACCAGGTCCAGAAATAAAATAAAAAAGATAAAAACTGAAATAAAAGGTATATGGCAAAAAAAAAAAATATATACTAGCCAATAATCCTTTATTAATACAATATAAAATAATAAGATAGCCAAAACGCGTTTCGCCACACAGGGCTTTATCAACTGGCAATTAGAAACAGAGACCTAGTATAAAATGGTTTATATAAACTTTTAGTCCATTAGCAAATTCAAAATTGGTGCCAAAATGACGTCATAATTTATGCACAAAATTATTAATAACATGTATGTGATTTGAAAATTAATATAATGCTAGGTAAGCTTCAAAGATATATTATTAGGCTAAAAAACATTTCAGTATAATTTTATTATAATATACAAACATTAGAGATAGATATAAAAATAAAACAAGTGATTTCCGTGTTCGAGCGGTCATGTGACCGCTCGCAGCCAATAGCGTCGTTGCGTCAAACAAGTTTAACCATAGAGAAGGAAGGGAAATGTAGGCAAACGGGAAATGTGATGAGTGAATTCCGGGTTTCGGCGGTCACGTGACGCGACGCAACCAATAGCGCGCCTACGTCACGTACAACCCCGAAAAGGAAGATGGGAGTTGTAGGAAAAAGGACAATTGCTCATAACTGGCCAAAAAAAGACTCTCATAGGCGGGGATTGTTTCCAAAGCAAGAGTAATATAATGGATTTGTAAAATAGAAAACATTAGTTGCGGTTTAAAGCAACAGTACAATACATCATTTGAAAATAAAGAAAGGAAAGAATATCATGAAAGGAAGCTCCTATCATTAAAAAACAAATAAAAAGGGAGTAAAAATATACATATTTTAAGAAATAGAATGGGATAAAAATATATAATAAAAAATATATAATGAAAATATATATGATAAAAATTATAAAAAATATATAAAAATATATAAATGTAACATATGCCCATACATAATATAAATAAGTAAAAAGGAGGCATATATGTGCAAAATTGCAGAAAAAGGTATAAAAACAAATGTATAAGAAATGCATTGTAAAGAAGAAAAATATTGTAATAAATATTGTAAAAGATAATTTATATAAAAACTTTTTTATATAAAAACTTTTTTTATAAAAAATGAAAAAGGTCAAACTCAAGGTTGAGACCCCTTGGAGAGAGGGTCTTAAGCTGAAATACCCATTCCATTTCTTTCTTTCCAAGAATTTTTCTCATATCACCCCCTCTCCAGGGGGTGTTACATTGTTCTATACCCATACATTTGAGTAGTTTAGGGTCTTTATTATGTTTAATAAAGTGTTTGGATACGGAGTGGTTTTCATATCCTTTAATGATATTTTGACAATGTTCAGCTAATCTAATTTTCAAGCATCTTTTGGTCATGCCTATATATTGTAACCCACAGGGGCACTCTAGAAGATAGATAATATTTCTCGAGTTACAACCAATGAAATCTTTTTTAGGGTATGACTTGCCTGTAGTTGATTCAGGAAAAATGGGTGGTCTTAGATTTAGTAGTTGATTCATCAACTACTAAATCTAAGACCACCCATTTTTCCTCGACAAATTTTCTAATTTTTATCATATATATTTTCATTATATATTTTTTATTATATATTTTTATCCCATTCTATTTCTTAAAATATGTATATTTTTACTCCCTTTTTATTTGTTTTTTAATGATAGGAGCTTCCTTTCATGATATTCTTTCCTTTCTTTATTTTCAAATTATGTATTGTACTGTTGCTTTAAACCACAACTAATGTTTTCTATTTTACAAATCCATTATATTACTCTTGCTTTGGAAACAATCCCCGCCTATGATAGTCTTTTTTTGGCCAGTTATGAGCAATTGTCCTTTTTCCTACAACTCCCATCTTCCTTTTCGGGGTTGTACGTGACGTAGGCGCGCTATTGGCAATTGGCTATTGGCTATTTCATCTAAGGCAAAGAAAAGGTTCATACAGATGTTTAAACTGAAATTGGATAAATACTTAGAAAAACATAACATACAGGGATATAATTTCTAATTAGTGGGGTAATAGCTGCTTGATCCAAGGAGACATCTGACTGCTATTTTGGGGTCAAGAAGGAATTTTTTCCTAGTTTGTGGCAAAATTGGAAGCGCTTCAAACTGGGTTTTTTTGCCTTCTTTTGGATCAACAGCAACAACATTTGTGAGGAAGGCTGAACTTGATGGACGCAAGTCTCTTTTCAGCTATGTAACTATGTCACGTGACCGCCGAAACCCGGAAGTCACTCGTCCTCATCACATTTCCCGTTTGCCTACATTTCCCATCCTCCTCTATGGTTAAACTTGTTTGACGCAACAACGCTATTGGCTGCGTGCGGTAACATCACCGCGCGAACCCGGAAATCACTTGTTTTATTTTTGCTGCCTAAACTTGCATTACCTTGCACTATTCTATTGAGACACTAAGCGCTGAATCCACTACCATTTACACAATTTTACAGCAAAAGGCCTGAAGGTAATGATTCTACTCACCAGATCAAATTCAATAAGCTCTAGTTGTTCTGGTGACTATAGTGTCCCTTTAAGGAGAAGTCTATAGTAAATGCTTTCAGCTCACTGCATAAAAATGATAAGTGCCTGTTTATTTTTCAATCTCGAGACATCATTTGGTTTACATAGAACCACTTCTTCTGCTGGCAGCAAATTAAGGAAACATTATGGAAACAGTAATTATAATTTTACAGAAATAATAATTGCACCTGCCTGTGATGCTCATTTCATTAACAAATGTCAATGTTTTCCCTCCCGTAATTTGTATTTTTAAGCTTTTATTCACTAAACAGCGGGTTGTGTTACATGTGACAATTAAACTGAAAAGCAGAAAAAAAATACAGAGAGATTTTCCTGCAAGTTAAAGCTATTACCATTATTTACTGAATTTGCAAAAATTCTGTGAAAAAAGCCATTACGTTTTCCATCCATTAACCGGTTAATCATGGAGAATATACAACTACATTGCAAAACTAAGGTCATAACATCCACGTTAGATTAACTAATGGATTTCCTGCAAATTGTGAACATGTGCTACCTGAGTTGGTAACATTTACCTGTACAGCTCCACAACTTTCAGAATCAAAGTTTTAAATTAAACCGTCAGATTTCCTGCTAACACTGCACCCCCTGTTTTCCACTCTCCAAATAGTTTCCAGTCCACATTCTTATTTTTTCCAATTATTTGTTTTGCTGTACAAAACCTCCTCTGCAGCATCCTGTCTCTGCAAATTCTTTCCCTCACTCTTTAATACTCTAACCCATTCCACAGAGTAAAATCCCACAAACTCAGAGAATCTTGCCGCTTACACTCCTAATAATCTGCTTTATTCATTCCTGTGCCGCATCCCCTTACCAGAATTCCACATTAGGCATAGCATATCTCTAATCAATCATCAATCACAACATAATTCTCATTTTCCAAGCATTTTTCTTACCTTTTATCTACCATTTCCCTCTAGAGTGTAAGCTTCTCAGATCAGTGCACTCAATTCTCCTGCACTATGTAGCTATATGTATATTGAATTTCAGTATTATGTGTATAATTTCCCCTACGTCAACTTGCCTGTAATTTCATTTTGTCGTAGAACATTTAAAAAAAAAAATTATAATAGTAACCTCAGTCATGAAATGGGATTAAGTGCTATGTCTATATTTTACTGATTACAGTCCAGAATTGTGCATTTATTAATGCAGACCTTTTTAGATACTGCTGATTAAAAAAAAAAAAAAGTTAAAGGTTTGTTGTGCAAGAAGGATTAAAAATGCTCTCTTTTGGTCAAATAGGTCAATAAAATGAATGCTTAACAAACAGGTGGAGCGCATCCACAAAACGGGTTCACTAAAATTTGCGAAGTGCTGTGGCTCTGCAACTACAAGGTTAAATTTAAAAAAAAAAAATTTATCCCAAATTTTCTCATGAGTTGGTTAGGATCCCTTTTATTATTAAACTGTAGACAATGTTACAACCACATCACTTTCAAAAGCTACTTTATGTCTCACCAAACAAACATTGTCCATCATTATGCAGGAATGTTGCCATTTTTTTCTTCACTTTTACTAAATGAATAATTTAATAATGTTTTTATCATTGTTTTAGAGCAAAAAGGATACTAAAGAGCCATTTGCAAACACAGAAAAAAGGAAACAAACGTCATCCCCCAAGAGAGAGAGAAAAAAACAAATGACTTCTGCCAAGCAGTCACCAAAGACCCCAAAACCTTCTGAATCTGCTCCCATTGAGCTGCCTAAAGTAGAAGACATAAAACCTGAGTAAGAATCGATGACTGAAATAGAATAGTAAAACAAATCACATTACGGTCCTTTCCATACCTTCATCCTTGTCATGTAACATCCTCTTCTTCCAGCATGAAGTCCAGTAAAATACTTCTCATAGAGAAGCATTGTTGGACTTTGCGTGCATGCACGGCACATAGATTTTATATAGGTAGGGAGTGTTGGTTGGTCAAAGAATATCTTGTACTATAAAACATCATGTAGGGAGATGGGGAGGGCTGGGAGGGGTCACATTAGGAAAAAGCTAATTATTTGCTCAGTGTACGTACAAGCTGTGTGCACAGTCTTTTAGGCTTCTCGGTGCCAACACGCCCACAGCTGTCCCGGCATGAGAAAAGGCTGAATTTGTCGGTCTACATCGAGCTGTGTGTGCTGATGGACATATATTTTGCACAGATTTCACATTAGTCAGTCAAGCTATTCAGAGTTCTGGGCTGATTAAGTGACAGGTACCGGAGGTGTAACTACACCCCAAACTGAAACACTGCACATAGAGATTGCTTTCTCCATGCCCACTCCTAAAAGCAGAAGTGGTTAGAGTGTAACACTTGATGTCTTGTTGAATACACACTGTTCTAATTTATCAGACTCCTTCACTGTATTCTCCCAGGAGTGTACATCCACAGTTCCCCTTCTCTTGTCAGACTACATTTCCCATAATTCTCTTTCATTTTTTATAGATATCCATGATTCTATCTCATAAACCTCACACCTGACTCCTCTGGCAGTGTCAAATATGGTGGTGTATGAACTCTCCATTCATTGGCGTTATTACATTGATCACAGGTTTACAATCTAAGAGTGAATGACACAACTGTAGATTAAGTTTTATTTTTAAACTGCACGGGGCAGCTGCCATTGAAAATGAAAAATGTTTGCAGATTATTACTGCATCTATTTAAATGTTTGAAATGGATGAAGGAGCTGGCAGTGATGAATGTTAAGGGGAAGAAAAGGAATTCTGTGTAATAAAACATACCATAAGACAGGCATTTAAACACCAATGAAATGCGGTTAAATCATTTGCAAATTATTCTAGTATGGTGTTACAGGTGATTCATTTTAGCACATTCATTTACTTTGAAAAATGGGGTTGTTCTCAAAATGAATTTTAAATTTCACTCATATGGAAAGCAAAGCCGGATTAAGAACTGAACTCTATGACAAGAAATATGTTCATCACTGGTAGTATTTGTATTTTGTGACAATATATATTGTAAGTGTAATAAAAGTGAATTACAAGTTAAAACACGTATAAACTAGCAGAGCGCTAACATAAGAGAGCTGCTTGCTGATTATTTACACTTTGTTCTTTGTACACTGTTGGCTTTTTATCGAAAAATTGTTATTTAACTGGCAAACTTTAAATGAGTATACTTGTATCTGGTCACATCACTAAATCTCCCCAGGCACCAACTTAATGCCTGCTTCATAAGAAGCCAACAGATCATATATTCCAGTTCCCAATAAAGACTGGTCCCATACACTGATCTGTGCAGAAGAATATGCTACAATTCTAATTTATTTTGGCACATTAACAAAAGAATTGAAAAATCTAAACAAACATATCTGTAATGAAAAAAATAATTCCTCAACCCAATTATTTGAAAACGAGTATATCACTTCACTGGGATACACCGTTAAATGAATGGATCCCTAACTCTACGTTAATACATGTAAATAAATACAGTGCTCGGATGACAGTGACACCTATCGTTTGTCTATTATTATTATTATTATTATTTATAAAGCGCCAACAAGTTCTGCAGCGCTGTACAATGGATGGACTAACAGACACATATTTGTAACCAGATGAGTTGGACACATAATAACAGAGGGGTTGAGGGTCCTGCTCAATGAGCTTACATGCTAGACGGAGTGGGGTAAAGTGACACAAAAAGTAAGTGTAGGGTAAAAAAGTAGGTTGTTAGGATAGTATTCATTGTAGGCTTAGTGGTTTGTTTTGATGACCGTTTCAGGAGAGGAATCCGGGTGTGGGGAGGGAAAGCTGTTCACAGTTTAATAGATATGCTTTCAAAGATTTTTTGAAGGAGTGGAGACTGGGTGAGAGTCTAACTGAGAGGGGAAGGGCATTCCATAGGAACGGTGCAGCCCTAGAGAAGTCTTTAAGGTGAGCATCATAGGTAAGAGTACGAACAGAGGTTAGAAGTAGGTCTCTGGCAGAGCGTAGGGACATAGATGGGACATATTTGTGTATTAGTGAGGATAAGTAGGTCAGAGCAGCATTGTGTAGAGTTTTGGAAGTATCCGGATCTTAAATTGAGTCCTATATCTTACAGGAAGCCAATGTAGGGACTGACAGAGGGGGAGGTGCAGGCGTACAGGAAGATGAGCCTTGTCGCCGCATTCATTATAGATTGTAATGGGGCAAGTTGGGCACACGTAAATCCATTGAGAAGCGGATTACAGTAGACAAGGAGAGAGAGGATAGCGGCAATAATTTTCCTCACTTCTCTTTCTCCATTAGTTTTATTTGTCACTTGGATCAAGTCTCTACAGTCTAATTTATTTATTATTCTCTATAGTCAAACAGATTTCCTCAAAATTTCCCCAGTCTTCTTTGAACTCTCACTATTCCTGTTGTTCTTCTATTTCTCCCCATACATCTATTTCTTGTCTGGTATTTTAGGTTTTGTATTTTTTTATTCTAGACTCATTTCCCTTCACTCATATAGGGTTCTTCTCCCTGATTACACTATTTCTGTCCTTGTCTTTTGTTTCTTCTCCTTGTCTCTCTTTCTCTTCTTACTTTCATAATTTTACTCTGCTTTCAATTTATTTTTTCTCAACTTATATCTCTTCCATCAGTTTATTTGCTTTCATTTGTCTCTCCATTGTCCTATATTTTAAAGTTTTATATCTGTGTCTATTTCACCCATTCCCAAATGTGGAGAAGAAAGAACTGTGGGGAAACCTACGGAATTCTTATTTGAGTTGTTTCACTTTTCAAACGTTGGACCTGGGCTGCACTATTTTCTGCCATCAAACTTTAATACATCTCTGAAGGAAGCAATTTATCAATCTGATAGGTTTACCCAAATTGGATTCTATGATAGAGGGTACCGTAGACAATCTCAAACTATTGTGCTTCTAATGAATTGCAGGTCTGAAGAATATCTGGCAGCTCAAGCGTCTATCTATCGAAGGTTTACAGGCAGGTGTGAGAAGTATGTTCTGCCATGCTTTATTGCCAGCTGTGACGTTAGCAAAAAGGATCATAAGGACTTAAAATTCAGGTAAAATTCTACACCACAACTGGTCAGTACTTGTCTACAAGGGGTCACAGGAATATGATGGAGATAATGTATTATAATATGATGAACAAAGCCGGGAATAGTACATCTGTAGATCTGTTTCAGCTGTTATAGAATATTTTTTTTCAGGTGTTAATAACATTGAATGATCGATTCTAGTTTGATTTGAAATTTATTAGGAAGGGTGAGAATTGTGAGATGTTGAAAAATTATTAATTTTATAAAAATAAGAGGAGATTGGATGTAGAAAATACATAATATATGCATTATAAAAAATATATATTTAGAGAAGCAGAGGAGCAAGAGAGGGTAGAATGTGTTAGAATGGATTTATTTTATGACCAAATAAATTGATAAAGGGGTGGAAGAAAAATAGGGCACCTGATGGTTAATGATGACTGATAGAGGAGGATGGGAGGGGAAAAAAGGAAGGGTGTGTGTGTGTGTGTGTATATATATATATATATAAATAAATATGTGTACATAATGCTTAAAAGTTATAACGTTAAATGTAGGAATCAATCTCTTTATCCCGTACCTGGATGCCTAAATCTTTAACCCCCTGTCCATCATTGTTAGAAGCTCTGTCCTTTGCACCCGGCAGTCAGCAAAGAGAAAAGAAGAAACAATGTTTCTATTTCCCCTCATCATTTGCATTGTGTGCCCCAGCTGTGCCGGGACTGAACTGGATCATAATGTAATTTGCTAAATCTTTAATGTAACATTTAAAAGAAAATGAAGCACACATGAGCTTCAATATTTACTTAAATTATTGGTGCCATTTCCTGGGAAGCGACAGCTCCCCTTTAATTAAAAACATTCTTCGCTCCAATAGTATACTGAATCTTTGGAATTTGTTCATAAGCTTACACATAGCACCACATAGTACCTAAAACCATACATACATACATACTATCTCTCGCACATATCCTTTCCTGCTTCTTCTAATTATAGTTCTGCTTTATTTTTCAGCCCATACAACACCCTACTCATTGAGCTACACTGCCCTGCCATAGCCCCTCCATTGATTGTCACCTCCAATAATGGCAGGCACCTTGTCAACTTTGGAGAAATTGCAACAGGTAATATGTCTTGTGAGCAAACTACAAACTCATTAACAATGGACTTCTCATTCTTTTAAAAGTCTTATTAATATTACATTTAATTAACACTGAAAAGGTTACATGCTACTGGCATTTTGTAAGGAACATTAATTAAAATTACTCTGTTACAATACTTATCCCTATCAAATATTGCAATAAACACCTAGGTTATGTTCTAATTACCCCAAAGGTGTAATTATTTCATAAATGAGATGCTACTGATTTGCCATGTACCTTGTGACAGACGTCATCGAAAATTAAATTCCTTGTTAATTATGTCAACAAAAATAGTTTACTCAACTACAGGCCATGACATTAACACCTACATGTGTAATTTTATTGTGTCACCTCCCAATAGAAGATGATGCAGTAAAAGATGAGAGTTGACACACTTATTAATTTATCTGAATCTAATGTACATTAGAATGGAGAAGAAGACATATTTTAAAAGAAATACCCCAGGCGTACCATTGAAAATAAATAGAGGAGTATTACCTGGAGAAATGTGCAGAGAAAATGTCATAGTGTCTTTGAAATTTAATTGGAAACAATGACTTGGGAATGAAAAAACTTCTTTGTTGAACTGCTACAGTTGATGACAAATCATTTGTGTATGTATTACCTTGATAATTTCACTGCCGGCTTGGTTTGTATATTTCGTATTTTGTCTTTATCTGTTCTGTTATGACAAATAATGGAATATTGAGATATAATGGTCCACACACCTGCCTTAACCAATATTTGGGTGATGGACTTGTGTAAAAGTGGCAGGCATTTTATATATGTGCATGGCACCTAGTACTGGAAAATCAATCTTATTCTACATCTCGGTTGTTTGAATTTTGCAATAAATAAGAAAAACATACTTAACTTTCAGATTTTCTTTGCTTAGTACGCTGAAATTATATTCATATTCGAAACAACATGGGAAGATATGAACATACTGATTTGTAAACTGGCAATATTTGCAATCAGGTGTGACTATTTATTTTGTAGATGATTTGTGAGTTAAATCTTCAAACAGAGTGTCATCTTCTACATTTTACATTTTGTGTTTTGCTTCTCCGAGAAGAGTTAATGACACCTTTGGGCTGGTTTAGAACATGTTTCCAATAGTGTTAGTTAGTTTTACTGATGGACTGTAACTCTCTAAAATTGCTGTCACTAACCTTCGTATGGTCTGTTTCCCATCTGCATATTATCACGATTAAAGACTTCACTCCTGATTGATTTTACTGATTACAAATATCGCAGAGTATAATGGGAGCCATTAATAGCTAGTAACAAACTACTTTTTAATTGCTACACCACGTTGTGCCCTACCTGGGATTATTGGAGTTCAGGGCACTCAATATATTTTTTGAAGTAAATAACAGCATCTTGCTCTGATCTCCGCTAAGCCACTGAAAATATTATTTGGTGGTAAACAGATCACTGTCCACCCTCCTGCCCCCCACTGTGGGCAGTCAGTGAGGGCTCTTTAATAGAAGATAAAGGGGTCATCATAATGCTTCTACCTGTGCTTATTGGGTAAGGACTATTTGAATATAAGAGAAGAAACCTGATGTCAGCCCCAGCCCCCTCTTAGTGGCAGCCCTAATTATAATATTTAACGAGGGAAGATCCACAAAAAGATACAATGGGGGGGGGGGGAGTTTAGGCATGCCACTGCCACCCCCTCCCCCTCCCACCCAATTACTGGCAAGGCAATCCCTCCTCCCCCTTCCTCCCTATCCTATTGATGACCAGGGGTACCAATTCCATTCAGACTTTAGTAAATAACCTGTATGTCTTTGTTGGGAAAATATTGGGAAAATATTTAACCCTATTGATAAACTGGTGGCACCTCCTTAGCAACGATGACTTTAACCACATCTTTCCTATACCTTGTGATCAATGTCCACATAAGTGTGGTGGTTATTTTAACCCATTCTTCTTCACAAAACTACTGCGCCTACACATGCATTTAAATAATTTAAAATATATTTTGCTCTGCAAAATGTTCTAGATTAACGTGTGTGTTTAAGGTTTTTGTTGTACTACGTGATATCATCCTGTAGAGGTTGCTGGTTACCCAGAAATCATGGTTGGCTGCATGCCCCAAGGCAAGGGCTGAAAGCTATTATATTCCCACCAATATGCTTCGTGGTCAGAATGAATTTTTTATTATTGTTATAAAGCATCTTACCAAAAATAAAGAAATTTCTTTCAAAAAATTTTTTTTTGCATTTATCCTCAGTATACTTTTTCAAGATCCAGGTGGCCTCTGGCAAACTTCAAATGTATTTTAGTGTTCTTTTTGTCGAGCAGAGGATTCTTCAAAGATATCTTCCCATGCACGGCACATGAGTGCAACTGAGTTCTGATTTATCGTGTAACTTGTTTGCTGTTTATTGATTATTTATTTGTTATTTCAGGTCAGAGTGTTGTTAAAAGAGTAACATTACAAAACATTTCCCTAGAGCGTCTGGAAGTATCCTTAATAGAAATACATTGTCTTCAGTAGATCTGTATGCTTTTATCTCATCATAATTGTAAAATATTACTTTAGAAAGACTACCGCTAATAATGATATAAGGCGCCGATACATTTTCTATAAAACTTCGGGTTTACTATACACGTTCATGCCTTCCTTTTGTTCTGTGATCTGTTATATTACTTGAAATAATTCGCTGATTCATTTATTTAAATTGATCCTCTAGCCTAAAACCCAGATAGACAGATAAAGTATTCTTAATAGATTAATGCATTCAGTCCCATGTGTCTAATAGTCCCCTATTATGTTGCTCAACCACCCCCTACCACCAGGGGCGTACCTATGCAATATTTCACTGACTATATTTCAATCATCTATTTTATTATTATTATTATTATTATTATTTTGTTTAAAGCGCCAACAAATTCCATAGCGCTGTACAGTGGGCTGCACCATCACCATATAGCCCAGAAATAAAGGTCATGTTGCTCCACAGAGCCATACTCATATCCATTTCCCAACAACCATACAGTCCCTTAAACGTTGTTAACAACTCACCATTTACAAAAATGTTGTTTATTGAATAATCCCCATGATTTCTGTTTTAGAAAAAAATCTATTTGGGCCAGTGTTAAATGCCTCCCACATCACTGTAGTGATTATCAGGAATCTGACATATACCCAATCTATCCGTCCATCCAATCTATCCGTCCAATCTAAATATGAATGTTTTCAGAATTCCGAGAGGTCATTGATTCCCATAATAAATGCTTCTTAATTTTTATTTATTTTATTTTTTTTTAAATTCGGGATATGGCTAAGGGCCGTGGTTATACCGGTCTTTTCATCTAGAAATTGGAGGGTGTTACACTTAAGACTGCTACATTAACATTTGAGACTGCTGTCCTTAAATATGCCCCTCTTTATTTAAAGTTTTATTTACTAAAGTGAGAATTCAAAGTGAAAGCATTGCTTACTAAGATAATTTTACCAGTTTAGTTAATATGACCTTAAATTTGAAAGTTTGAATTCCTGCTACCCAGGAGTGCTGCCCCCACTGTGCATTACAGCGTTTAATGCATGGTGCAACTTTACCAACCAAACCGTGTTGCATTTGAAAACCTGTATATATTAACAAATTGTAAGGTTCTAATTGCCTCTTACAGTATGCATTAAACTGATAACGGTGAAATACATTCTATCTACAATGGTCATTTTCTAATGGTTCATGAAAATAAACCCTTTCAAAAATAAACTAGCAAACAAACTATTCTCTGGAGAACAAAGCAATATGAATGTGTCCTGGTTTATAGAAGATCGTTTCCTTGACTCATTTTCCAGGTGGGTTTTTCCATTCTAAACCCAAATGGCCCTTTTGCGTTATTAAATCCTGTTAATATAATGGAACCTGGGGCCACTTGTTTGCTCATCATTGCTTTTTCGCCTGATGAAAATCAGACCGTAAGTGCTTGGCTTATTATTTCTCGTCCTATCATTTGTCTTTTCCTGTAATGAAATGATAATCATGGCTTCCAGGTTATTGAGGTACGTTCTCCAGGTTAATATTAATAATGCAGAGACGATAATAAAACCAAACACGAATGACTCTAATTCATTAGTTTATGTAACATAACACGCAGGTCTATTCAATATGCGTAGAATTGAGGTGAATTACCAAAGAAATAACACGTTTTAGAACAAAAATTGACAAACGCAACACAATTTCTCCAGCTTCCCTAATTATCCAGCTGTTCTATTATAGAAAACAAAATTTAGTTCCCTTTGTAATTCTTCATAATTCTCATTCGTACAATGGTGTTTAATTGCATTTGGCCATGCTAGATAGCATGACAAATATATGCATTTATTTAACTATTATTATTATTGTTTAATTATTTTGTATCACCCATATCCAGAGCACATTACATAGATTAGCAACTAAGTTGTGATACAGTACATTATACGACAATAACATCACATAATTACAAATTATAATGCATAAGTTACAGTAAATTATATAACAATAAAATGACAAGCAAAATAAAACACTACATATGTATCATTATAGACATGACCACATATTACAACCACGTGGTTAAAGGTTTTCTAATACATGTGGTCAATTAATGGGGGATTTAATATGCATTAAAGATAGGAGTCTGCCCCCAAATAATCATACATTCACAAACATGCAGCAACCACGTGAACCCTCATAGTACATTTTTCAACAAATATCCACAAAACCATTACAAAGCACTTACACACGCTCTCGATTAGAATGCTGAGCCAGTGCAGAATATAAACTGTACTAATTGGGCACTGCCTACACTTCACATCTATTATATGTGTCATTAGCAACAATGAGCAACAGAGCAATGTGATGCACTTGAGTGGTTACCAACCTAGGGCCAGTTACTCCAAGGGATTACTCTAGGATTTGTTTACCCCTGACGTAAGTATTGTATCTGTAAACTTTTATTTCTGTATGAGATGTATTCCATTTTTCATGTCTCTCAGTTCTTTGAAAACCTTGAAGTCCGCACTCGGCACGCGACTCTGACACTTAGGATTAAAGGGAAAGGTCTCAAACCATCTCTGTCCTGTTCTGTGGAAGGAGGAATTCTGAATATGGGATATGTTTTAGCTAAAGACAGTGTCACATCAACATTTCAGGTAAATATCTTTTAATTTGTTAAGATAGAAATGTGAATCTGTATACATTTTTAAATGTATTTGATTTTAATTTAATGGAGCAGTCCAAGCACCATAACCACAATAGTTATGGATCTAGTAAGCTATGGGCATCATTTCCATTGTCCTATCTCAAACCTTATTTGAGTGATTTAACTAAAGCCATGGGTCCACCTTTAACAGGGCTGCCATCAGAAATGTTGAGGCCCCTAACACAGCTCAAGTTCTGTGGCCCACCCTCATGTCACATAAGGATATTGTGTGTTTGTGTTTATAGTGGATGTCGAGTGTGTGTAGTGCAAGCAGAGGGTGTGTGTATAGTGCATACAGTGTGTATAGTGGATACAGTGAGTGTAGTGGATGCAGTGGGCATGTAGTGGATAATGTGTGTGGTGGATACAGTGCTTGTTTAGTGGATGCAGTCTGTGTACAGTGGATGCAGTGTGTGTGTTTGTATAGTAGATTCAGTGTGTGTGTTTGATTTGGTGTGTATCTCTAAATATGTGGGTGGGATAGGGGCTATAAAAAAATATATATCTTAATCTTATACTTCCCTACCTGCCTCTTGCCTGTGGCCAGGGAGTGGGACATTACACTCTCTGGTTGTCCAGTGTCTTTGTACGGGTTGCTAGCTGCTGTATATCTTCAGTTTTCATCTCTCCCTTTCTCTTGAGCTTGACCTGCATGCCACGCAGAGCTTTGCCGTGGTAAGCCACAGCAATGGCCTGATGGCCGGTGCTCGTGAACTTTGGAGAGAGAAGTTGCTGTAAACCAGGGGTTCCCAACCCAGTCCTCAAGTACACCCTACCAGTCCAGAATTTAGGGATTGCCCTGTTGTGTCTGTGTTTTTTTTTTCCTTCTAAAAACACCTTGGACCCAACTGGGTAATTCCTAAATCCTGGACTGGTAGGGTGTACTTGTGGACTGGGTTGAGAACCAGTGCTGTAAACTGAAAATAGTGTGTGCTTTGCCTTTCTTCACTATATATAATGCAGTCAGTTGCCCATTGGGCAGATATGTGTAATAATCATATTCCTTTGGATAGTTCCCTGGACAGTGAGACCGAGATGTGCGAGAGGAATTAATGATAAGTTTGTACTTCTTACTCAAATCGTTTACCCAAGAACAATCTTAAAAACAAAAACAAATTAACCTCTTTTAACTCTATTATTGTCAGGATTACTGTTTGATCCAGCACGTAGAACTGTACAGCACGGATGACAAATAAGTAACGTATTACCGGTCCTTAGAATGGCCGGATTTAACGTACAAAGAATAGTCAAAAATACTAGCCGAGGTCAGGGAACACAGAAAGGGACACAGCGATGAGGAAAGCCAGGAGTCAGGATACCAGAATATAGAGAAGTCAATAAACAAAGCCAAAGTCAAAACCAGGTAGAAAACTATAAACAGGAACGCGCTCTCAGACAACCACAAGGGAAACCACGACAGGGCACTGAGCAGGCTGAGAACTGGGCCTAAATACCCCTCCTTTAGTTCTGATAGGTTGTAACCGGCCTTTGACCCCAAAGTCAGTTACCAGGTTTCATTTGCATAATTGCTGCTCAGCATTAACCCTTCTGTGGATTAGGTTGCTGCTCGGCACAACTTTTCCTGTGTGGACAGTAAATGTCATTAACCACATTTCTATAAGCGGATGAATATGTGACAATTATGTATTAAAGGAACACTATAGTCATCAGAACAACTACAGCTTATTGAATTTGTTCTGGTGAGTAGAATCATTACCTTTAGGCTTTTTGCTAAAAACACTGTCTTTTCAGAGAAAATGCAGTTTTTACATTACAGCCTAGTGATAACTTCACTGGCCACTCCTCAGATGGCTGTTAGAGATCCTTCCTGGGTCATGACTGCCTAAAATGCATCCAAACATTCAGTGTCTCCTCCCTCTGCATGCAGACACTGAACTTTCCTCATAGAGTTTAATTGATTCAATTCATCTCTATGAGGAGATGCTGATTGGCCAGGGCTGTGTTTGAATTGTGCTGGCTCTGCCCCTGATCTGCCTCTTTGTCAGTTCCAGCCAATCCTATGGGGAAGCATTGTGATTGGCTCAGACCACCACTTCTGATGATGTCAGACGTCAGAGGAAGTTCACAGGCAGAGGCAGCATCTTTAGACTTGAATACAAGTAAGATTTTACTATATTTATGGAGGCAAAGGGGGCTAGATAGTGTTTTTCACACTATAGGGTCAGGAATATATGTTTGTGTTCCTGACCCTATAGTGCTCTTTTAAGGTTATTATTCATTGCTACAATGTTGTACAAAAATAGTCTTTTGGTTAATACATTATGTACCGATCCACCTGTTTGCTGGGTTTGCTAAAACATTACAAAGTTGAGCGTCGTTCTGTTTTGTATGAATCATCCCTGCTTAATGCTTAAGCTACATAAACCCTGAAGAGTCAATGACAGCCAGTGCTATCAGAAGAATCAATCTGATTTATTTCCATTATTACAATCATGTCCAAGGATAACCTCCTGCCAACAGGGACAATTCAGCTTCTTTAGCACTGGCTTTTCTGTAGAATTCTGCTCTAAGTGAATGAGTAAGATATACCATGTTGCCATTGAGTGTTTGTGTAGATTGTTATGTTGACATAAACCATCACTGGTTCTTTTCAAATATTTTTTTTTTAAAGGTTTTATATTTTACATCAATATATGCAATACTTTTAGAACAAATACAAATATGTACATAGATCAAAGATACAAAAAACAGAATTATTTACAGTAATAGCAATACAATTTCCTCATTATATTGTTATGTCATGAATTTTTTTTTTTGAAATGTAGAGAAAAGAAAAAGAAAATACTGGTTCTTAAGAGGTTAAGGATCTTATTCTAAGATGGAAAGTCGATCCTATATAATGGCAGCAGGACTATATATAGCAGTCACTTATTAATAAGTAGAACCATTCCATTATGGTACATGGGTCTATAGGGACCAGATTATGATGACCACAAAAACAATGCAGTTGGTCCTTGAGGGTTTAGTCATCAGTTCAGCTAATCTGGACTTATAGTTGAAATTCACATGTCAGATTCAATGCTTTTCTATGGTAAGGTCAATGCGCGTGTGGAATGTGCATTATCGCCCACACATCGCGGGACAGAGGAGGAGGCAGAGCCGCGAACCAGCATGGAGGGACATCGGTGCTGGGGTAAGGTAAGTAAATAAACAAGTTTTAACCCTTTATTGACCACCGCAGGGAAGGGGGAGAGATGGGGAAGGCAGAGGGAGCTAAAGTGCCAGGAATACAGCTCTGTAGTCCTGGCACTTATAGTATCCCTTTAAGAACACATTTACTCTGGTCGTTGTGCCGGTTTCTGTTTTGCAGTGTTAATGAAGTGTATTTTGTTTAATCTCAGCTCCAGAACACATCTACAGTGCCGGTGATTTATTCACTGAAATTGGGAAGTCTTTCAATGACCAGATACAGCGATCTACAGAAACTCCCCAGTTTTATTTCCTCAAGAAATGCCAATCCAGGCTTAGTAGGTAAATTAAAATGTAAACGACTTATAAGTCATTTAGCTCATTACTGAGCTACATTTGAGCTTTAAGAAACTACGATGCAGTGTGTGATCAGTTTACGGTAATGTATATATCAGTGACTCTGATCGTAGATTCCAGGAACTAGATTCAGTAATGGAGTGTAAGAGATAATGGTATTAATTGTATAGTGCTATGAGTTTTATGTAATAGATCGGAATGAATGTGAGGCACTGAGGATTTATACGAGTCCGGTAAGAGCAGACTGTACAGTTGTGTAACCAAAATAACAAATTAAAACTCCAGAGCAGACAGATAATTAAACAGCAAATAGTGATATTGTTTTTTGTACAGCCAAAACTGCATCATTGCAGTCAATTTGGCTTATTAGCAATATTCCATTGAAAATTAGCTTAAGTCACTTTAGAGCAATGTTCTCTAAAGGCATATCATAGCCGATGATCTCTGCAAAAACAAGGCAGAAAAAAGTAAAAAAAATAACAACAAAACACCCAACAGATGCTGAAATACTAGTAATATAAGGGAAACAGAAAATACAACACAAGAATAAGGATGTCTAATAAATAATATGAAAAAATAGTAATTCAACTGTGAATTATCATAATTGTCTGCATATTTGCAATTAACTCATATTTATTAGCCAGTCCTGACCCTCTAGTAGTCGTTCTCATTGGGGCTATGAATTATTCGCTGAGTATACTACACAGAGTTCAGTGCTTCCCGTCTATTACCTTACTGAAGTGTTTTTTCTTTTTTTAATGAATGTAACTAGCCAAGCACCTGTAGCACAGTCTCTCTCGTGGAATGTTATGAGAGAGACTGCAACAGTTTAGCATGTGTATCATGAGTATATCAAGACATGCAGAGGGGACGGAGTAGACTGTTTGCAAATCACTGTCACTATAAGTAACTTTAATGACAGTGATTTGGTTTTAATTGTGATTTTAGTGACCGTGATTTGCTTTAATTTGTGATTTTGTTTTTCGCAAATCACTATCACTGAAATGGCTATTTTGGTCACCTGTACATGTAACCTAAAAAAGACCAGCTGGGAAAATAATTGAGTTGGCCATTTATTCTAGTTTGGCTATTTTGTTCTGCTTTGCATTTCCCATCTTAGTTCCTGACAATTCCTGGATTAATAAACGAGCCTGCCTGTTTCTGCAAAAAGATTAAATGAACCCCAAAAGAACTATTTTAATTACACTATAGTAATATATTCTAGTTAGCATGCTGTTCACAGTGCAATACCTGGAAAGTTGCTTGAATATATATTGCTTGTTGTAGTTCTCCAATTATTCAGTTTACAAAATAATGATCTGACATTCAAATTTGTTGAACTGGACTTTAATTTACACTTGTCTCCCTTAATTTGATTATTCTACAGGCACTCAGAATTACAATGGCTTTAGTGTATTCAGCGTATTCCCTGTAGAGGGCACTATTGAGTCTGGAAAGTCTTTAGATGTTAGTGTTACATTTAATCCTGACCATGAAAGTGTGCATTACTCTGACAGCCTCACAGTGGAGCTCTTTGGTAAGGTAAGGAAGCAAATTAACTTATTTAGAATAATAATAATAATGTATTTTGCAAACAGTTATTTTTTTTAAGGATTTAGATCTGTGTCACCTCTCTGTAAAAAATGTAAACACCATTTACTCTTAGATCCTTAAATAATACTGACACATGGCGCTTTTTTTACCCTTTAATGTCCAATGGCATACCATGTCATGATATCATGGGATTTACCCCCAAAGAGGTTAAAATCTGACTCAATGAATATGCTGGATTTGTTGTGCAAAGAAACATAGAAAGTGACGGCAGATAAGAATCATTCAGCCCATCTAGTCTGCCCAATTTTCTAAATACTTTTCATTAGTCCCTGGCCTTATCTTATAGTTAGGATAGCCTTATGCATATCCCACGCATGCTTAAACTCCTTTACTGTGTTAACCTCTACCACTTCAGCTGGAAGGCTATTCCATGCATCCACTACCCACTGCATCCACTGCTTCTTTGACATATGTCTGTATGTGGCTATATAGAATTGTTAGTATTTTTTAAATCTATTTAATCTTAATTAGTTGCTTGGAAACAGAATAGGAAAATATAAATATGTTAAAAGAAATTAGAAGATGAAAAAGAAAAGGTTCATTGGTATGCGATTATTGCAACCCTAAACACGGCCTAAATTAACTTTCTAAGTAACTCACCTGCCAGGTCCCCACACCTGAGGCCCCTACTCCCTTTAGGCTAAGCAAGGCTGGTCAGGGCCACACTCTCAGCCAATGAGCAGGAGAACCCTGGTAAATTGTCAATCTCTTGTAAACAGTTTGACTAATTTAGAGGGGTGCAAGAGAACTCCTGGAACCAGCACCACTGTAGTAAACTGTAGTAAGTATGGTGCTCAGAGTGTTCTTTTAAATGAATTTTCAAATAGACCTCTGTAATCCCATTCCACGTTGCATTGTCTTCCCTGTGATACTGTATCTCTCCATCATTAGCACGAGTTAACATGGACTCAAATCATTGAGATAATATAACTAGAATTAAAAAAAAAGAAATGATAATAAATTTTCCCCATGTTTTGTTCTAGCATACCACTCACTCTATCCAGCTGAAAGGGGCATGCAGAAATCATATCATGTACTTGGAGGGTGGAGATCCACTGGATGTTCCTTTTGAATCTCTGGGATTTATTCCTGAATCTGAAGGAGGTAATTCATGTAACAGGCTCCTCGAAAAATATTTATTGTAGTTTATCACAAGGTGTACAAATCCCTGCATGTTTGGTTACGGTGTGGAAGATAACTTTACAGATTATGCTTGCTGTATGGGACAAAAACTGTAAAAATATTGCACTTCTTCCATACTTCAATTGAGACCATTGTTTTACAACCTATGGAAAACACTTTGCAAAATAAGCACATATAATATTGAAAAAAACTTGGAAATAGAGAACAGCCTTTAAAACCAAATGCAACTAGGGAATGTGGATTATCTACTAAATACTGTTTTGAAACTGATGCAAATTGATACCATAAAAAACCTTAAATATAGATAATAACCAAAACACCCCAGATTACAATCCTGGGAGTAAAACCAGACTCTGGTAATGAGTGATATTCAAATGCAAAATTTGGACTTTAAAAAAAATAAAAAATGAAAATTAAAGGACCACTATAGGCACCCAGACCACTTCAGCTTAATGAAGTGGTCTGGGTGCCAGGTCCAGCTAGGGTTAACCCTTTTATTTATTTTTTTTATAAACATAGTTTCAAAGAAACTGCTATGTTTATAAATGGGTTAATCCAGCCGCCAGTGGCTGTCTCTTGACAGCTGCTAGAGGCGCATGCGTGCTTCTCACTGTGAAAATCGGCACAGGAGAGGAGGAGGAGGAGAGGAGGAGGAGAGCTCCCTGCCCGGCGGGAGGGGGTCCCTGCGGGTGGGGGCACCCTCAGGGCACTATAGTGCCAGGAAAAAGAGTGTTTTCCTGGCACTATAGTGGTCCTTTAAGTCTGAATACAATAAATAGTCAAGTCCATAAATTAAAAAAAAAACACAATAAATCTCTAATTTCTTTAAAGGAATGCTATAGTGTCAGGAATACAAACATGTATTCCTGTCACTCTAGTCCTGATGTGGCATTTTATGCTCTGCTACAAACGTGCTGAAAAGATGATTTAGCTCACATTTTCTCGCTTGCTGCACCGGTCTCGCCACGGCAGGCCCAGCCTGACTCCCCCTCCTTGGCTGAGATCATCACACTTGAGTGCAGCAAGATGCTGCGCCAATGAACATCTTCTCATAGAGATGCATTGAATTAGTATATCTCTAAGGAGACCGTTCAGCGTCTCCATGCAGAGGGTGGAGACACTGAATGTCTGGGCTGCACACTGTGCAGCACTGACCCAGGAAGCACCTCTAGCAGCTATCTGGGTGACTGCCACTAGACGTGTTACTAGGCAGATATGTAAACAATGCCTTTTCTCTAAAAATGCAGCACTTACATTGAAAAGCCTGCAGGGCTGCCTATTGACACCAAAAACACTACATTAAACTATAGTGTCCCTTCAACTCTCACAATAAGAATCGGCGTTCATATGTGCATCCATATACAAATGGATCCACAAAATAGTTAAAATAGATTAGTCCAGTCTGTGATGTTAATGTAGCAATTTGGTTACAAGGGTTGATAGGTGTACAAAAACGTCAGCTATGGTATAACCACAGAAATTGCTCACTACTCTAGCACTTGCAAAATTGTTATTTAAGTACATGCATCAACCATAATTCTTCCAAATTAAACGTCCCTGGATCTACATATACGTAAGAACCTAGATAAAAATTGAGTACAGCAGAGTATCTATAAAGACAAAAGAGAGCGAACCATAGTGCTCTCTGTAAAGATATCTAATTTAGATTGTAGCAAAGAATTAAAATCACTCACAAGATTCCTTAGTCGAGATAGCATATCGGGGAACTTAGCCATTGGATAATGGTGTTAATTAGCTGTCCTAGTTCAGTGTTGCAGCAGGCTTACACATGGAAGAAATTCGTATAGTGAATCTGCTCTGAGGATACAGTTTATCACGCGGGGATCGGCGTATACAACTCTTGTCCTGTGTCTGCTGGCTGCAGGACCCTGGGGTTTCCTATATGCTATCGGGGAACAATGCGCAATGAAGTCAAACCATTCTAAAATGTTTTTTACATTTCCCTACTAACAGTAAGGAGGTGCCAGGGCACTACTTGCACCATAGCCCCTATAGCACACTGTAGTGGTTATAGTTCTTGGAGTGTTCTTTTAAAGCAAACCATTTGAATTCACCTGTAGATCAGCCAGCATTGCTTCACATGGTGTTTGCAAAGTACATTTTGTGTGAATAAACCTTCAGATCAAGAGGAAAATATTTTTCCTCTCCTACGCAAAATATTATTTACTAGCATGTAAATAGCACATAATGGAATTACATTTATACTGCATACTACCTCAATATTGACTAAATATGTTGCTTTAAAACTAGTGTACATTCACAGATGTTTGTTAAAAGATTCTATCAAGTAAATGGTTTTATTGACGTCAATAACGATCTTTATATATCATCACCCTATCAGTAGCTTTGGAGCATGTAGAATATACAGTATGCTTGTGACAATGTATGTGTGTTCTTTGCTGTACCTAGTCATGCATATTTGTCCTTCTCTTTGGAACATAGAATTTCTGTCCCTCTTATATATCCTAGTTCCCCTTTTTTTTGAGGAACCCATCATTTTTCTGAATTAATTTGCACTTCACTGATAAACTGTTATAAAACATAAGCCGAGATTTAATAAGCCTTCCAAATTATTCAATACTGTTATTCAATACTGTTATCTAAGAAGTCACCATGAAAATCTTGGGGAATGTTTGTAGTTAAATCATTTGGGAAGTTTTACTAACCGTATTGAATCATTTGGGAATCTTAATTAAATCGAGGCCATAGTAATTCTATATCTCAATACATATTTATAATGCATTATATATAATTATATATTATAATATGTCATAATAAAATTAATTACAATTCTCTGGATGACTAGCTCAGGAAGACACCTAGTATACAAGAATAGTCCCCTTGCATGACCCAATTTTCAGCCACACCGTTACTTCTTAAAACAATGATGACAGTTTTGATGATCATGTACTATCTAAATGGTTAAACATGCAGAAGGGACCCACTTATCTGGACAATGCATTATGCATGTGGACTTTTTCAGATGAACCTTTGAAGACACTTCTTGTGACATTCCACTGCATACAGTCTGCGGCTGATCTCAAGCCAGCTGTCCGGGACCTGCGTGTTGGCTGTATAAATTCAACGTTATTGCCAGCAAAAAAGGTAAAGAAAATCTATGACTGAAAATGGAGGCCTCAGCTGATGTCATTACAATGTTTGTAAGCCGGCTTAGCTTCATAAAGCATGCAATGTCACTTTGGTGATGATCTGTTAATCCAACTCGTTTATAGTCAACCACATATACTGAGTCATCAAAGTGAAAAAAAAGATCAGAATATGGAGTCCTTTTTACAGAGCTGTAGCATCATCTTCAAAATTATATTATTTTATTTAATTGTAGGAAGAATGTTTTCTTTTTCAGTATAGCATAGAGCATGAGTATATCCCAAATGTCTACAAATGGGATGTGCACACAGTCGACATCTTACAGTGATTCTAAAGTAGTTTAAAGGTTATTGAAGGAGATCTGCATCTTAGATTATCAGATGAAGAAGAAAACACTATTAAAGCAGCATTCATAGCACCAAAACCACTTCATCCTAATAAAGTATTATCTGCGCATAGACCCTATGCCTGGGAATATGAAGCAATGTATGCATTTGTCCTTAAACATGTCTAGTGGTTGTTAGACTCACAGCCACTAGAGGTGCTTCCTTATTGAAGACCTTTGAAATATTATAAGCACGGTATGTTGACACAGACCGCTGTGAATACCTCTCTTACACCAACATTGGAGTCTGTGCTTCTCTGTGAGAAGCATGTGATAGGTAGAGAATGGTGATTGCCACACATTCTGCACATTTATCCTGTGCCTCTTTATAAGAAGGATTAGATTGAAATACGAACATCTGTCTCTGATCTGAGAGGCAGAACTGCTACCTGGGGAATCCATCAGACCACTGGATAACAGGTGAGTTTAAAGGATTTTTTTGCCTTGTCTGGGATCCTTGAATCTAAAAATATAAGATAACAGTCTAAAGCTAAAAATAAACATACCTAAAGGGTCTCTGTAAGCCCTTTTATAACTAAATGTTTCATATATATATTCCCTATTGGACATCACTAAGGATGTCCAACCACCTTTTTTTTTACTCGAAACCATGTAAATGAAAACATTCCTTGAATCCAGGGCTGGGTGAAACTCTGCTTGAGTGTTTCCACACCCCAGTTCAGTCATCAGGCACCACTCCTTTCCCCTCCGTGGTACAATCAAATGCTTCTAATAGAGGAGCATTTGATTGGATCATTTTCACTACCACTCAGAGCACATGTGCATTCTGAGCCAGTTTGGGCAAGGGAGAAAGGGAGTTGGGTGGTGGACAAGGCAAAAGGGGAAAATTAAAAACTAAAAGCAAACCGTAAATGCTGGGATGTGGGAAAGGTGTGCCTAGAAGGTGTGCGCTCTGACAACTAATATACGGTTTACACAGATTTAACATTAGGCAGCCTGCAACAGAGTTCCGTGCTGCACATGCAGATTCAGTGCTCCATGACCACTTTTAAAAGAAGAAGTGATCATGGATGTTGGAGTAACCTTTTAACTGATCAAGGAAGTGACCGCTTACCCAAGATTAATTATGATTGAGAATCACACAAGTGTTTCTGCAGGAATAGAACAAAAGACAAACCAAGCCAAGAGACTACTGTTTTCTAGCTCGCTAATATAGACAAATGAACATGCTTTATTGCAAGCCTTAAAAATACAAAGAGGTATCATTAGAACAGAAAGAGCTTCTAAAGTCCAACTGGGACGGGCACTAAAGCAAATCACGATACCTTGCTGTTCCAGCATTACAGGCCCACATAGCTTGTAAATCTGCCATCATTGAGAAATTTTGCAAAAGTCATATATTCCTGCCCGAGGTTGGTATATTGAGTGTGTAAATGTGACTCGTGAATCATCTGGTGTATTGTATACATTTACTAGCAAAGAGAAGGTAGAACGAGATGCAGCAGTCCCTTTTACATTGTACAGCGCTACGGAATCCGATGGCGCTATATAAATAATAAAATAACATAATATTAATTGTTTGATGAAATATCCAAAGCCAGGTCTCCTACAGCCACTAAAACAGCTGTTAGAATGAACTTGGAAGCAGATGCAAAAAACATCAGCAGACCAGTGATCAAGGATCAATGCATTTCTCTACGTCACACTGTAGAGCAGGGGTGGCAAAATGTAGATCCCCAGATGTTTTAAAACTAGAACTCCCATGATGCTTTGTCATTCTGAAGGTCTGCAAATCATCATGGGAGTTGTAGTGCTATAACACCGGGGGATCTACCTTTTGGGCACCCCTGCTATAGAGAAACTGAAGGAGAAAGAGCATTTGCACAGTGTGCAAAGATAGCTGTATGTTAACTATTTTATAGTCAGCCAGTCCACACTGTTTTTGTTCCCCTGCATCCCTTCTAAATTCCCATACTCTATTCCCTCTGCACAAAGCAAAAACATGAGAAAAGTAGTGAAAAAACAAAACCAAAAAAAATTTATATATATATATATATATATATATATATATATATATATATATATATATATATATATATATATATATGAACTTAGAAGGGATGCAGGGGAACAAAAAGTATGGACTGACTGACTATAAAATAGTTAACATACCGCTATCTTTGCCCATATATATATTTTTTTTTTTTAGAATTATTTCCTCAATGATCCTATTCCAGGGGTCTGGGTCTGAAGCTTCAACTCCATTAACCCCTGTGTTAATCCGGCCCTGCATATAGTATAGACTACTCATTAACCTGAGGTTTGCATGTTGGGGTATCTGTCTAGCCTTGACACTTAGGTTCATTATTTATTCTTTTTAACTGAACTTTATTATGTTTGGGGTTATATAAAGGCTCTTGAACACTCTTTTGCCTTTTGTGGTCTCTGTTACCAGAAATTGTGTTTTGGACTCGTAAAATTTGATTTGGTTATTGATTCGACTTTTCTCTCTGAGCCGAGTATTCTGATCTCTGGAATCCCTGACTTATATAGCTCTGTTATACTGTTCTCCCTATTTTCTGTGCCCCTTGACATCAGCTTGTCCCAGTTTACTCTAGGCTGCTTGCAGACTGTATTCTGTATTCTCATATGTTTGGCCCAGTCACTCTAAGGTCCAGTAGTACGTCTCCTATAGTATTTGATACTCATTACCCTGAGACTGTGGAGTGTCTAATCTTGACCCTAATAATGTATTTTTTTTTTTTTTTTACTAAACCTGTGCATTATGGTATAGCAATATAATATAATATAATATAATATAATATATATATATATATATATATATACACACACACATATTTATCTATAATGTGTGCATTTATATAAAATACATTCTCTATAGTTCCATAGATGTTGTTTTAAATTGTCTATTTACAGTTCTGGCAAATGTTTCTACGCTTTCCATTCAAAGTAGATAACACAACATGTTGCTAACATTGTAGATGTTTACAGTAAATAATAGAGTAGCACTGAATCTGACACTTACTGGGGATGTTTCTTTATTTACAGAATGTCGAGTTCTCGTGGGAGAATACACAACTCTTACAGCAGAAAGGGTTCACAATTGATCCAATAAAATCAGCTGTTGACTCGGGACACCACAAAACAGTATCCATACGTTGGGTCCCACCCGCTCAATATGATGTACGTAATACATTTCTTAATAATATATTTGTCTCTTAACAACGATAATGTTGCCAAAGTAAACAGTCCATGGGAGCTAGGATGTAAATAAGTGGTGCAATCAGTTGGACCATTCCATTAGTTTCCTTGGTTATTGCTCAACAATTAGCACTTTGGACATAAAAGAAGTTGATGAATAATGGACACTTCAGTGGAAAATGACTATGACTTCTTATCTTGACAGGTACATGATAAGCAGAATACTAATATGTAGAAATTGATGGGTTGAAGTACAATAGCCTATGATATCTAACAGGGATAATTTACTACCGATTGTTTGGACATAAATCACTTTGATGCAGTAGAGGGTCATTGAAAATGTGAGGTTATAGGATAATTCTATCTGCTAATTACTTTCAATCGTGCCATACAATGGATACAAAGTACTATTCAGCAAATCCATGTTGATAAAGATTTATTAATGCTTACCTATAATAAAATCAGTACACAATAGTTTCAGTAATGTTATTCAATGCAACGTATACGCCTCTGCACCATTCATTGAATTTAAACGTTAATCTTTACTGGATTAAAGCAAAGATTAAGTAACCATAAAATATCTTAATTACATTTGCTACAGCGTATCCTATTCACACCGGTAGCCTTTTTCTGTGCATCTCTGAAATAAGCAGAAGTCTTTAAAGGACAAAGGTCTCTATAGGAGTCACCTTTCTAGATAATACTTTACCTAGGTACAGTGTCAAGTCCAACAAAAAGCTGACTCGCCAACAACCAACACCAGATTTGACTCAACTAGAGTCACATACCATGTCCACGTACCAATACCTGAATTTGTATGAGCTGTTGTCCAGTTGCTGCATCACACTTCAAAAATGTCAACTCATGACATTAGATCCGAGGGTTTAATGAAAAGAAAGTGGGCTGTTTCCAGTAATCTCACTTACTATGAATTAACTAAGTTAAATTATATAATTTGTGAAAATGTTGCAAGTGTCCAAATGGCATTTATAAAGTGATACAATTACCTGGTTTAGGAATTTAATAAAATGCATTCATTTCTTGATAGTTAATTACGAAGTAAATTACAATCCAGTGTTAGTAACTGACAAATAGCATTTTCCCTCTTTCGGTCCAAAATTCCCACATTATTCCACAACTGGTAATGTTGCCAAAGTGAGAAAACATTACTGATTTAAAACTGGTCCGAACTTGTGATTTACTTGTTAGTCTTGTAATGTCAAGTTCAATAGCCCTATATTGTGAAGTTAAGAACAAGAAAAGGCCGACACTTTTACTGGCTTCTTGATTACATTACCACTAAAAGGTTACAGAGAGCCAAGTACCGAGATGCTGCTAATAGGTGTGTAATTATTCTGTATAGACATCGCACTTTGCGTGTTCATTTCAGGCAGTCAAAATTGGACATTTCAGGTATTTTGATAATGTATGTCATCAGCATCCATAAAAGTATAGATAAATCTCAAACAATAGATCATATATAAACCCCCTATGTCTGATCAACGCACACCCTCTCTTTTAAAAAGTAGTCTCCATTTATAGCTGAATGTATATCTTAAGAGATTTTCCAGGAATGAAAGTCTTCTTTGTACAATTAATCGATTTTGATTTGTTCAAAATACAAATTACATGTAAAGGAAACATACAGTTAAACATAAAATACCATGCAAATCAAATCATCTATATGTGTTTCCATATATAGTAACGTAATCTAACATTTCATTATATATAGTAGAAGAATTTACTGATGACTGACTGTAAGTAGATATGTTCCATGAATTAAACATCTATTAGGGATATTAGTAATGCATTACATTTATATGTGACTTTTCTCCCTAAGGGACTTAAAGCATTTTACTTTTCTGAGACCATACGTAACAGTAATGCAGAAAGCATGAGTAAACTACAAGGGACAGACGAGAAATCTGGCTTAAAATTAGTCATTTTATAGGAATGTGATATGTATTCAAAACCTGTTTATACTTTAATGTCTCTTTTTGTTTCTATTTGTTTTAATGTCCAACAATGAGTTGCCTTTGTGCAAATGCTGGTTCTGCCTACACAAAAGCATGGACACCATACAAGGTCCCAGAGGTGTCTTGGGTACTAGGAATAGATTTTTACCTGCTGATCTCTCTGTAGGCATTTTAATATTTATGGAGTTGGAATCTCTTTTGGGTAGCTGGGGCTCTGTATATTGAGGAGTTTATAAATTTACCAATCTCTATTTATGACAAAATTATAATTGTATTCCCTCTTCCAGCCTAATCATTGTTGCTCCTCTAAGGAGCACCGTGTAGCTGTTGCGATTGAACCAAACTTCGAGACAGACCAACTACTGTCTGTTGGATACTCAGGGAACGAAGCAGACCTTTACTGAGGTCTCATTTTCTCTTTAGAAAATGTAACATCATACTTTTTCTAACACACTCAGCAAGGCAAATGTGACCTTCCGTAATAATCCCTATATGGCATACTTGAAATTCATAATCTGAAATATGTATTTGTTTAAATAATCTGCTTTGTTTTGCAGCCAAGCAAACCTACAAGCACCACAGCCAAGCTCACTCTGAAAGGTGACGTTACTGAATTGTACCAGGTTATCATGGCAACGCAAGTTGTGTCAGCATGACCGCGCAAAGAATCTTTCAGAAAAATGACTGTTAACTTGTAACTTTGTGAATGATCTGTGGCCTAACAGGAATTAATATGGCAAATAGTGTTGCAATGTAACTCAAGAAATAAAAAAAACTATTTACATAGTATTCTGTAGTGATTCCTATTGCATATAGCAACTCCCAAAGTGAAAAATGAAGGCATAACTATTTAATAATACATTAAGAAAAATAAGTGGTAAACTAAAAAGAATAACAAGACTTGTGGTGCAGCAACCCTATGGCCATCAGGTTTGTGGGGATCCATTGCGTGGCTCTCACAGATAGGGTCACCATTAATGGCCTTGTCAGATGCCATGGTCCATAAATAGTCAACTAGTCTGGGCACCTGTCAGATCAACTTTTCCCAGTGACACGCTGGGTAAAAGTGATTACACTCTACTTCCTGCAGGGACAGAGAATAGAGTAGAGCGCAAGAAAAGAGAGAATAGAGGGGAAACCATTAGCCTGGTTAACCAACAACTCCCACCTGACCCAGCCTACTTCTATCCGCATCAGAAAGATACAAAGGGGTAAAGGGGGAGCACCATTACACTCCAAGCACCATAACCGCTATAGAAAGCTGCTCACTATGATGAGAGTACTAACTAATATCCTTGATTTTTAGTGTCTACACCTAATGGAAGAATTCCCCTAAGGAAAAGAAAAACACACATATGATAATGCAAAAATAATTTTCTGAGAAAAGGGTACAGTTATATAGAAAGAATACTCTAGCTTGCTTAAGTGCTTTAGGGGTTAACTGCCTGTCCCCCCTGGATTACATTATGAGTGGTCAGATGTAAAGAGTAATCCACTTAGTAAAACCTTATGGCTGTTTAAAACATTAAAATGTAATTGAGTGCTTTTCATAGAGAATCATTGGTTTCAATGGTTTTCTAAGAAAAGCATTGTTGGATTGCAGTGGACTGTTGCGCATGCTCTGTATGTTCCATTGCTTGTCAACCAATATATATAAAAAAAATTTGGCACCTGTGCAGGGCCTGACAGCCAACGGAGCAGGTCGCACATGACTGGAGCTCCTTGGAATCAGCCTGAAAATCAATGATTAAGCACTGAAATGTGTCTAAATTTCGCCTAAAACACAGCTATAACTACTCGAGAATACTCTATGTAGTGGATTTAAGTTTTAGTGGTCCAGACAGCTGTGGGCCATTACGGACTGTTCTGAGGTCTACGAGCGGGCTGTAAGTGGCCGATACCCTGCTGAAGCTTGAAACAAGCCTCATCGGGGCCTTCTCCCCCCCCCTCCCACTTTTGGACCGGTGGGGGTTATCAAGGTCCCCACGGGTGTGCTCCGTGACCCACTTGCATTGACTTTCTTAACTGCACAGACCGTGGCAGCCGAAGGCCTGCTCCTTAAAATGGCCGACAGCATGCCCTGTGCTCTGAAGCACGCAAACTTGCTGATACCTAGCCAAACAGACCCAAGCATACTGGCATTCGATGACCTATGCACTGAGCTCTGGGATCGAATCAACGCCCGAGCAAGACAACCCAGACCAAAGTGCTGGACCGCCAGGATCTTGCTAAACCTCCTCCTCATAGGTGTGGCGGAACCGCTGCCGGTTCGCGTGGTTCCTGCTTGTAATATGTGTGTCCTCTCTGTATCTCGTTTATTGTACCCGTTCCCGTTCGGGAGTGCTTCCACGAAGGGAATTCATTCACCTCCCAAATGGGGAACACACCAATACCTAATTTAGAATGTTAGTATAGAATGTTCACACCTCCCAATCACCTTGCAGCATAAGTTTCAAAACCGCAAGGAAAACAATGAGTGCTTCCCTGGGTGGCCGCCATTCATACAGACAAACGCCACCAGGGGGAGCATTCATGGATTGTTAACCGACTCGTTTATATCCCGAACAAGGGCCTCCCCGGTGCCACATTAGAATGTTCACACCAATTAATCAGAACGCTTGCACCCGCAACATAGGTGTGAAACCGCAAGGGAAGTAATTAATGAGTGCTCCTCTGGGTAGCCGACATTCGTACAGACGAACGCCATCAAGGGGGAGCATTCATACCCCGAAAGGAGTCGCTTCCCTTGTCTGTTTCATGCCAGGACCTTGCGAATGGAGCCTAGTCGATCGAGGGACCAAGGCAAGGATCCCTGAGATTGGTGTGGGCACTTTTGGGGCACTGGTTCATTTTGGCGGGCTCTCATTAGCCCGAGGGACAAGGAGACCAGCTCTTTTCCCACGTGTCATATATATATGTGTGTGTGTGTTTGTATGTATATGTATGTGTCGGCAACGTATGGGAGAAGGAGAGTAGATGTGGCGGGGGGTAGACAAGTGGTGGGGGGCCCAGGGTAATTTTTTGCACCGGGGCCCCCGTGGTTTCTAGTTATGCCTACAAAACACTTTTCTTGTCTGAAGTACTTTACCAATAGGAAAGCTTAAATTTCATCAAATATTCAGATAAGCATGCCTAGCCTATTTCTGATACATTCTATACTAGTATCACCATAAAATTGTGCTATTACTATGTTTGCCATACTACTGTTTTACGATGTCGGTATTTGAATGGCTTGTTTCTGCCGTTGTGGCAACACAAACTTGTTTTTAATATTATGCACAACAAAAATAAAAGAATTATAAAAAATATGGCACCTTTGCAATAGGATTATAAACTGTTAGATAATTCTACATGTTTTATATTCTACTAATTCCTTTTTCAAGGATAGATGTGCAGTAAAATTTCCTTTGTTTTTTTTTTCCTGATCACGTAATGCCAAGTTACACCGGTGCAGATATAATATTTTATATGAAATAATAAAGGTCAGTATTTTCCAAAGAACAGTCAATACATACACCATGTCTGAATATATTTTTCAAATGTCACCTTTTTGACGTTTCCTGATCTTTTATGCATCTTTCATCGTCTGAATTCTCTATTGTCCCCACGGCTCTGTATAAATTGTCTGTTTTAGTGTGTGATCAAGCTTCACAAAACTAATCCGCACAATACTGGGTGATTAAACCGCTGTTAATGTGTTATGAAAGAGTTTACAAAGGTTCTAAGTGACTTACTCATTGAAATAAATCACTAGAAATATGGTATGAACTTTCCTAACAAGTATGATTAATCTAATGTCTATCCAACCATGCACCATGTGGCTATAGTTTGTCTGACTATAAGAGAAAATGGGAGCATTCTTGCTTTCAGATCTCATGAGGCACCACGACGGTCCGAGCAGAGGGAGACCTCCTTTACACACATTCCCAGACACACAGATACATACTCACTGTCATGATTCCGGTAGTGATAGTGGTATATTTTGCAATGATGGGAGGACACTGTAACGTGAATAGTTAATTGAAAAAAAAAAACAAAAAAAAACTTTACTTTATAATACTTGGCACAGACACTGATATATGAGCCCATAAACAATGGAGTAAGCTTTGCAAAATAAATGACGAAATGAATAGTTATCATTCCTTTTAATATACAGAAAACATGATACAAAGATAGAGTAGAGATAGGAAGTCACGTGGGAGCAGAAGAATGTGGTTCGGAAGTTCAAGAGTGGAGACTTGGCAAAGAGCATTACAGATCATATGAGACAGAACTGGAGATTGGAAAAAGGATGAATCCTTGGACAGAGTAGACAAAGAGGACAAGTGAGTTTTGAAGTTTACAGTCAATCAAGGACTTCCGAAATAATGCTGAGGGACTGCCTATATGTAGCAGCACAGCAAGGTGATCCGTAATCGTGGTCAAGAAATCAGGGCCGAGGTCAGAAGCCAACTAGTAAGACAAGTCTCATAGACTATACTCAGACTGAGGCTGTACATGAAGGTTGTTACACACTTACTTTAACAGACTAGGGAGACTTAATAATCAAGCAATGTGGAGCCCATAGAGCAATAGTTGAAGGGGCAATCTTAATAAGAAGAACCTGAAACAATTCAGTATTAACAAAAAGATTACTTTGACATCAATCAACAAGGGATATAAAGGAGAGTTAACTCCTGTTTTGTTATGGGGTATTTCTCAGGAATCTGGCTTAAATGTAGTATAGACGTGATCAATCTGTTCCAGTGTTATATAACATCCTTCCAGTCCTGCCCCAGAGGAGTGAAAAGGAAGCTGTCATACACTCGGTTAAGGAAGGGGCCGGGCCCTTCACCTATCCGCAATGTGATCATCCCACTCACACTGCATAGCATTACTGGACCCATTCACCTCTCCCAATGCTCTTACTGGAGGACCATCTACCCGGTGATGGCCGTTGATGGGGGAAAAGTCAATATTTTGATTTAAAGCACAGATGAAAAATGAGACTCTTTATTTTTTCCTCCTCAATCTTTACTGTAAACAGGACGAAGTTAAAGCTTTTCCTTTTCAGTAGCTTTTTATTTTATTTGGTTTTCACCCCGTGTTCTCTGTCGTTACACAAAAGATTAAACATTCTTTGCACATTCCACTTATAGGAGGTGGTAGAAATAATCTCGAGACTTTCAAGAACCACATATTTGGTTACAGTACAGTACATTAACTAACTCAAACAGACATTGCTAACAGATTGAACTTAACCCTTTTTTTGTCACACCTGAAAGGAATTGCAATTCATCTTCTTACAGCCATCTCTGCGAATTAAAAACCAACAACTTTACAGTTTTGTTTAAATAATTATTACCATAACATAGAAAATGAAAATGAAGTAAAAACTGAGAATATGAGAACTCTGAGGACGGGCAAAAGTTCAGAGGAACACCGTAGCTTGCCCTTCGGTATATCCCCACTCAGTTCTCAAAATAATTTTTGCTCACTTTTGCCTTCACAGAGAGAACCTATACCATTTGCATATTATTATTATTATTATTATTATTTATATAGCGCCATCAGATTCCGTAGCGCTATCAGACTGATCCTGCCCAAGGTCAGTGTCAGAGTTTGGTTGGGAAAAGGTTTTGACACCAGCAGCAAACGCCATACATACAGGCCCGGACTGGCCATCGGGCATACCGGGCACATGCCCGGTGGGCCGCGATGGCCGTGGGGCCGAATGCCGGCAGGGGATCTCCCCGGCCGGCCCCTGCAGGGCCAGCGCTACCCGAGCGCCAGCCCTGCTATGTGCCTCTGTGGGCCGGTGGGGAGATCAAAGATCCCCCCGACCGGCCCACAGGCAGGGAGATGCGGCCGCAGGCTGGGGAGGGAGGGAGTGAGGAGAGAGGACCGGCGGAGCTCTAATCTCGCGAGAGTGAGCTCTAATCTCGCGAGAGTGAACTCTAACCCGCAGGTTAGAGTTCACTCTCACCACTGGACCACCAGGGAAGGCAGCACGGCTCCCCTCATGGCACCCCTGGCAGAACGGATCTCCTCCCCCCCTCCCAGGATAAAGGTAAGAAGGGAGAGGGGGGATATAATTTTTTTTTTTGATTAAGAAAAAAAATATTTAAATTAAAAATACATTCACTCACACACAGCACGCCCCCCGACACACACACAGCAGCCCCCCCAGACACACACAGCACCCCAGCACCCCACACACAGCACCCCCAGACACACACAGCACCCCCCACCCAGACACACACAGCGCACCCAGACACACACACACACACACACACCGCACCCCCAGACACAGCACCCAAACTCACACAGAACCCCCAGACACACACACATATATATAAATAACCCTCAGTGAGTTAACAGACAATGAAAATTAGAAACCTAGAATGTGACAGCAGATAAAAACACCCTCACACACAGCACCCCTCTTACATACACACACTGCGCCCCTCACACATACAATAAGTCCAAATATATATATACACACACACACACACACACTACAGCACCCCTCACACTGCACCACTACACACATTACGCTCCAGATACACACTAGATCCCTTACCCTATTTGCACTCTTAATCCTCTCCACACACACACACACGCACACACTGGGTCCTTTACACAGTAGATCTCCTACACACACACACACACACTACATTCCTTGTCAGCAAACACATACAACATTCTCTAAACACACCCTCTCTGCAACCCCTACACACACTACGTCACCTATACACACACACTTCAGCCCGTATGCACACACTCGCTGCATCCCCTATAAAACTATGCCCCCTATACACACACTCTCTACAGCCCCTAGCCACACATATTACACCACAAACACAAATGAAATTGACCTATTTACACAATACCACACCACACTCTACACACACGCAATCCCACAAGCAGGCTCCAAACATATGCACCATGCACTTTCCTGGCCCATTTGTCCTCTGGTATCCCACTTGTGGAGATACCAGAGACAATTTAAAAGCAAACACAGCGCAAGCATGTTATTAAATTTGCTTGCGCTGGGCTCTGGGCATCTGGGCATTGAACCAACATGCTCACTTTGAGAGGGGCGTGCTTGTCATTAGTGATGACAAAACACACACTCTCTGGCCCCGCCCCCTTCTTAGGGGGCCGCTCTGATTGAAAAATGCCCGGGCCTAATTTTTTTCCCAGTCCGGCCCTGCATACATATCATGCTAAAAAGGAAAATGAGCTGCAAACACAAATGAATAACACAAACTCAAAACAAGAGAACTGGGGAACTTAAAGGATCACTATAGTGTAAGGAATAGAAGCATGTATTCCTAACACTTTACTGCTGGAATAAATATTTAGGTCCCTGGCCCCCCTTTACAATGGCGATAAAGGCGATAAATGCATGCCTTTTCTCCATTGCCATGCTGATCTCGTCACGGCTGGTCCTGTCTCCAATCAATCTGGATGATCTCAGCCAATCCAATGCTTTCCCATAGGGAATGATTGTCAGGCTAGTGCGCATGTACGGCAAAAAGCCTTGCTGCGCCAATCAGCATCTCCTCATAGAGTGGCATTGACTCAATGCAGCTCTATGGGGAGCGTTAAGCATCTCCAAGCAAAGCGTTGAGATGCTGAATGCAAGTTCTGCCTACTGTGCAGCACTGAACTAGGAAGCACCTCTAGTGGCCGCCTGAGTGACTACCACTAGAGGTGTTACTAGCCACCAATGTAAACACTGCCTTGCCTCTGAAAAGCCTAAAGTGACAGACTATATACACTAGAACAACTACATTAAGCTGTAGTGGTTCTGGTGACTATACTGTTCCTTTAATACAAGGAAATAACCAGGCCTCTGGAACCCAGGACTTCAGGACTGGGAACAAGGCCATAGGGCCTCTGGCCTTCAAGATACTGGGAGCAAGCCTTCCGGGAGCAGTAAATTGGAAGAATTACTTCTGAGAACAGGGTACTGGGGGCAAGACTTCCAGGAGTCAACAAGCAGGATAAAATGACCAAATCTGAAACAGATCCAATAAACTGACAAGCAAAAATGGGTAAGGCTAAACTAAATTGGAAGAACATAATTACAAGGTTATAACCAGCTGAAGATAGAGTCAGATCTCTTCAGCCTTTGTACAGCAGTAGCGGCACTGTGAGGTGCAGCACCAGACTGAAGAGATCAGAAGACTAGGGGGTAAACATGAAATCCTGGCAGGCAGTCTAGATCTGAGATGCTGGAAAGTTCCCAAGAGAGACAAAGATCATCGGTTTGGCCTTGTTTGGGCCTCGTCAGCAAGGCGTAGCTGATACTCCCTAGGTACAGAAATCATGGGGTCCACGTCTGGATTATCCTTTTATCTTGGGGAGAGCTTAAGCATTTAGCCATTGGGTGTTTCTTGGAGAAGTGCTCTTTAGTGTGCCTAATAGGGATAATCTGTGTTTTCCTCAATATTTACCCAATACATGGAAACATAGAATGTGACTGGGTGCCTCCACCAGTCACCGCTTCCTAGTACCTCTGAGTACTTCCAGACACCATCAGCACTGTAGACCCTTAGCCACCACAGCTTGGCTAGAGTCTCGCTGTCCTCCACCCACCCTGGACAGTCAGGGATTCAGCTTCCAGTGAGTAGACCTCTCCTACTCCAGAAAGTATAGCAGGATAGCTCTTACAAGAGCTAATGATATAGCTGGTATAGCTGTTCCCTACAATCACAAGACAAGGCTTTAATGGCAGCCAAAACTGGCCTTATATGCAAGTCCCCATGCAACGGGTTTTCCATAACATATTCCAGGGGCATTCCCCACTGGACCTGAAAGGGGACTGTGACAAAGTACACACTGTAATTACATTGGCTCCAGGACACTCCCACACATAACAGGATAATCCCTCCCCTGTGCCTGATAGATAAGAAACTGTACTAAACTCAATTATCTTCAGACACAGAAAACATTTTACAATAACCCGAAAGTACTTTCAAAACACATGGAAACCCCACAAAAGTCATTTTCCCTGATAGCTCCGATCTGGGGGACCAACTTATCCAAAAATCAACTGGATCGGTTCAGGGGTTCAGGAGTTCCATGGAAATCAAAATTTTGACCGACCGTGCACCTGGTTCTATGCCCAAAATAGTTCCAGGGAATTAGGGCCAACGGTTGGTCACTTTTTCTGGAGTACAAAAGTACATAAATCAAATTATTTTTTAAAGGGCCCATAGTCTTTTGGCAGGAGGCTGGCAAGCAGGCCCTTCCAAGAACATGTGGCAGAGGCATTTCTGCCACAGTGACTGCAGATAAGAATCATTTGGTCCATCTAGTCTGCCCAATTTTCGAAATACTTTCATTAGTCCCTAACCTTATCTTGTATCTAGGATATCCTAAACGCCTTCATTGTGTTAACTTCTACCACTTCAGCTGGAAGTCTATTCCATGCATCCACTACCCCCTTAGTAAAGTAAAACTTCCTGAAATTATTTTTAAGCTTTCACCCCCCTAACGTGTTTCTCCAGATACCCTGTGCCCCCAAAGACCTTCTTCAATTGCCTCCATCTCAAAATAAACTTGTCATATCAATTTTTTCTAATTTTCAATCTTAGTTAGCTTCACAGCATCCCTCTAAGCACCATCTGCATTCCAACCCATTATGTTACTACCTACTTTGATCCCTCGTAATCTCATCACCCGTTTAGCCGCTTGCCGTTGCTAGGTCAGTCGTTCTATGATTTACCTTGTTTCTTAAAACCATCTTGAACTTTACAACAATCCTAGCATTCGTTGTTGTCATCTCATGACTTTCTTTACTAGCAAGCACCCACCACCATCCAATAAATACCTATTCCATGCCATCTTCTCCTTCATCGTAATGTCCCCTTTCCTTCTTCCACCCTCTTCCTCTAACTTCCCCTTTAATAAAAACCAAATAGATTTGAGAAGATTTATACAACTGCTAAGCATATGCTGTCAGCCCAATATAACGTTCCACCAACAATGTGCTGTTTTTCTCCAAAACAAACACAGCAGCCGTACTTTGTACTATACTCAATGACAAATCATATTTCTGCCCCGTTCCTTCTACATATCCTCAAATAGTGTAATCTGGCGTTTGCATGACTATTTGCAGTACCTATCATGTATTTGTTCAGCATAAAACACTATAAAAAGTAACACAAATATATTGATATGTCATTAACAAATTGTCTTTCTGTGATAACACATTTAATATTTATAGTAGGATTTTGCCCTTGACTCTGTGCATGAAAGCAGGTTATTAGAACACTTGTAAATGGAAGGTAAAGGTTACGGTGTTTAGTTTTACTTATGTAAAACCTTTAGAAGCATAAGGGGTCAATTTATCTGACCATTATTGGGTAAAACAAACAGTCACCAAACTATTTTGTTGTGTAAGGACTTTTATGAAGAAAACCATTGCCCTAGTACATCGTGGTGTCAACTATCAATCCCCTCTTGAGCACCCTGTAACGCAGGGGTGCCCAAAAGGTAGATCCCCAGATGTTTTAAGACTACAGCTTCCATGATGCTTTTCCATTCTAAACAAACTCTAAAGGAATGCAAATCATCATGGGAGTTCTACTTCTATGCAGTAAGTAAACATTTTGTGGCCCAGATATACCTAAAGTTGAAGTCCCCCCTTGCATTAATTATATCAAGTTTGTCCATATTTGTATGGGCTTTCTTTGGCTGAATGTGGCAGTCGATGCTATCCGCGAACAGAAATGTGCAGTGTGATGAACTCCTAAAAGACTATGAACCACTGATCTCTTCCCTTCCTGTTCAGTTACCTTCCCATTCCTTGCAAGCCAGAGTACTCAGAAGCTATGAGCGCAACCAACCTAAAAATGCTCTGGAACTCCGGCCCAGCCATGTGTTGCAGGTTTTCCCGGTCAACTTGGACCTCCATTTTCCCCACTTTCCCAGTGACCCAGAAAAGTGCTTTTTGGAGGGAAGCTTGTGGCCAGGAAAGTGAACAATTGTTCCCGGAAACCATCAGAAGGCTCAACTTTCTCTTGGAGATATGGCGCCAGACAAAATCACACCGGATTTAACCGGACCGAGTGGAACTCTTTTCGGCCAAGACAATGGCAGTGGTCGGGCCCAACTTTGACAGTGTGGCGTTTGGCCAATTATGCATGGATCAGAGCGCTATTTTTCCAGAATGGGTGCCCTGATCTCTACTTTAAAATGATGTGTGGGGATACGTAATGTTTAACAAGTGTTTTGGGGTATTTTCTATGTTCGTTTACCGGTTATCAACTCAATTATCTCCTGGACGGGCTTATGTGTTTCTGAATAGAGACCCCATGTTGGGGGTCTGTGTATAAATGTGTGTGCTTTTGGCTGAATAAACAAGTTCATTTTGTACATTTCATCAAGGTCTTGACTAATGTTTGGGTATGCGAGAGTTATATTCACTGCTTCAATACGGGACCTGGGAGAATCTACAGCGGAGGTACCACTCTGGGTACAGGCATTCCGTTACAGGCAGTACTGATGCCATTGATGCCACTAATGCAGAAGTAGGAACATTCATGAAAATATAAATCAGTTTACAGAACTGCAATCACAAGGAGATCTGTATACTTGAAACATTAAAATTTTAACTAAAGTAGTATAAGCAAAAAAATAAACATACATATATATATGTATATATAGTGGAAAATGTATTCATACTTACCGTAATTTTCTTTTCCTGGCTATTATTCATGGCAGCATATACACATGGGTTAGCTCCTCCCCTACAGCCGATAGGACAGGAAAACTACCAAGGTTTTAAAAGGAGGCTCCATCCCTAAGGTCCTCAGTCAGTTTACAAGCTCTACAGTACATAAATAGAGACATTAATGGGTGGGAAGTATATGCTGCCATGAATAATAGCCAGGAAAAGAAAATTACGGTAAGTATGAATAAATTTTCCACTTTCCTGGCTAATCATGGCAGCATATACACATGGGGAATACCCAAGCTTACAAAGGGAGGGACAGAATAGCCAATCAAATTATCAGAATAATTCAACATAAATAGAAGAATGAACTGAGTTAACTACTTGAGTACCAAATTGTGCATCATAGACTGTTTTAACTAACAGTATGAAATGCCAGACAAACGTGTCTAAAGAGGTTCAAATGCTAGCTTACAAAAAGTGTCAGCAGAAACCATTGCCATGGCAATCCATGATGTTGCCACAGCATGAGAGGAGAGTGCCCTGATACCCTCCAGCAGAGGTAGAGAACGGACGTGACGTCCAAATTGTGCCCCATTAATTGCTTCAATGTCCAATATGTAATGCAGCACAAACTAGTTCAAAGAGGTCCAAATGCCAACTTTGCAAAGTTTCAGCAGAGACCATTGCCCTGGAAGCCCACAAGATGCTGTAACACAGGGGTTCTCAACGTTCGTCTTCAGGACCCCCTACCAGTCCAGGGTTAAGGGATTACCTGGGTGTGTCTAAGGTGTTTAGAAAAAGAAAAGAAAAAACACCTTAGAGTCTAAGGTGTTTTTTTCCCTTTTTCTAAACACCTGAGACACACCCAGGTAATCCCCAAATCCTGGACTGGTAGGGGGTCCTGAGGACTGGGTTGAGAACCCCTGCTGTAACAGCACTAGTGGAGAATGCCCCAAATCCTTTGCTACAGGTAGAGAATGGCATTGAAAGGTTCTCACTTTAGGCAGGATCAATGGTGCTACATGCAAGACAACCATATCCTGTTGAAATTCAGTGAAGGGGGGTACACAGGATCAAGACTGGAGTTCACCCATTTTCCTTGCTGGGGTACCAGCCACCAGCACTTTCTGTGCTACCACCATGGAAGCTCCTACTACAGGTTCGAATAATGGTTCAGTCAGGGCCCGTGAGACCAGTGGTACGCCACATATTGGCTTCACCACACTCAGTGGAGGCATGATTTCAATCAATGCCTATATGAAGCAAAGTGCAGCTATGCACACACAGGGCCGGCCTTAGGGGTGTGCGATCTGTGCGGCCGCACAGGGCGCCATGGCAGCAGGGGGCGCCCTATGGCTGACAGCTTGCACACCCCCTGCCCTCTACCAGGGCTTAGCAGCGAAAGAGACTGTAGGAGGCGGAGCCAAGCAGCCGATGGGGGCGGAGCCAAGTGGTCGGCAGGGGCGGAGCTAACCGAGGCCTGAATCTGCTGCCTGGTAAGTGAGACCATAGTGCCCCTGCTCCCCCTATAGTACCCCTGTTCCCCATCTATCCCTATAGTGCCCCCCTCTTCCCCTATACTAATCCTGTTCCCCATCTATCTCTATAGTGCCCCCCCCCACCCCTACCCTGTTCCCCATCTATCCCTATAGTGCCCCCCTCTTCCCCTATAGTAATCCTGTTCCCCATCTATCTCTATAGTGCCCCCCCTCTACCCCTATAGTAACCCTGTTCCCCATCTATCCCTATAGTGCCCCCCTCTTCCCCTATAGTGCACCCTCTACCCCTATAGTACCCCTGTTCCCCATCTATCCCTATAGTGCCCCCCTCTTCCCCTATAGTGCCCCCTCTTCCCTATCGTAACCCTGTTCCCCATCTATCCCTATAGTGCCCCCCTCTACCCCTATAGTAACCCTGTTCCCCATCTATCCCTATAGTGCCCCCCTCTTCCCCTATAGTACCCCTGTTCCCCATCTATCCCTATAGTGCCCCCCTCTTCCCCTATAGTAATCCTGTTCCCCATCTATCTCTATAGTGCCCCCCTCTTCCCCTATAGTAATCCTGTTCCCCATCTATCTCTATAGTGCCCCCCTCTACCCCTATAGTAACCCTGTTCCCCATCTATCCCTATAGTGCCCCCCTCTTCCCCTATAGTAATCCTGTTCCCCATCTATCCCTATAGTGCCCCCCTCTTCCCCTATAGTAACCCTGTTCCCCATCTATCCCTATAGTGCCCCCCTCTTCCCCTATAGTGCACCCTTTACCCCTATAGTAACCCTGTTCCCCATCTATCCCTATAGTGCCCCCTCTACTCTTATAGTAACCCTGTTCCCCATCTATCCCTATAGTGCCCCCTATCCCTATAGGGCCCCCCTCTACCCCTATAGTAACCATGTTCCCCCTCTACCACTAAAGTGACCCCCCTCTACCCCTATAGTACCCCTGTTCCCTATAGTGCCCCCTCTACCCCTATAGTACCCCTGTTCCCCATATATACCTATAGTGCCCCCTCTACCCCTATAGTGCCCCTGCTCCCCTTATAGTACCCCTGTTCCCCATCTATCCCTATAGTGCCCCCATCTACACCTATAGTGCCCCTGCTCCCCTTATAGTACCCCTGTTCCCATCTATCCCTACAGTGCCCCTGCTCCCACTATAGTACCCCTGTTCCCCATCTATCCCTATAATGCCCCCATCTACACCTATAGTACCCCTGTTCCCATCTATCCCTACAGTGCCCCTGCTCCCACTATAGTACCCCTGTTCCCCCTCTACCCCTATAGTGCCCCTGCTCCCCCTATAGTACACCTGTTCCCCATCTATCCCTATAGTGCCCCCCTCTACCCCTATAGTGCCCCCTCTACTCCTATAGTGCCCCCTCTACTCCTATAGTACCCATGTTCCCCATCTATCTCTATAGTTCCCCCTATCTACCTCTATAGTGCCCCTGCTCCTCGATCTACCACTATAGCACCCCTGCTCCCCATCTACCCCTATAGTGCTTCCCCATTTACCCCTATAGTGTACCTGATCCCTCCATCTACCCCTATAGTGCCCATGCTCCTTATCCATCCCTATTGTGCCCATGCTCCCCCTATATTGCCATTGTTCCCTGTCTACCCTAGTGACACTGCTCCCCTTATCTACTGCTATAGTGCATTGCTCCCACATCTACCCCAGTGCCCCTGCTCCCCCTATCTACTGCTATAGTGAACAAAAATCACACACGGTCAATACACACACATATCAGCCACAGTCAATACACCCATTACAAATATGGCACACAGAGAACACATCACACAATCACGTCTGACACACACATGATAAATGTAGCTGTCTTCCGAGTTCCGGCCAATCAGAACGTTGCCGCGGATTACCACAGGAAAGCTCTGATACTGTAAGTGCCTGAGCTCAGGAGACAGTTGCTGATGGTCTGCACCCAGTGAAGGCACCGACCATATTCCCAGCAAACTGTATCACCAGAGATCAGCATGCCCTCCCTCCATGCAAGGTAATGACAGGGAAGAGGTGATAAATATTTGTTAATTGTTAAATTTTCATTTAATAAATCCCCTATACACATGGATGGCGCGGGGGGGGGGCTCTGTTAAGATTTTTCGCACAGGGCGCCTGAAGGCCTAAGGCCGGCCCTGCTCAGCAGTATGTGTGTGTGTATGGACTCAGCAATCTGTGTGTGTGTGTGTATGGACTCAGCAGTCTGTGTGTGTGTGTGTGTGTGTATGGACTCAACAGTCTGTGTGTATGCATGGACTCAGCAGTCTGTGTGTGTGTATGGACTCCGCAGTCTATCAATAATTAAAATTCCTGTGAGTTGTTGTGTAGGAAGGGCCCCAGTGCATTGCTTTGCCCAGGGGCCCTTAACTCTGTTAAAATGGCGCATGTCAGTGAGCTTGTGTGCTCACTGTACTATATATATATATATATATATAAAAAATATAAATTAATGGTTGCACTCACGGTTTTTCCAATTAAAAGTCCAAAGTTTATTGTCAATTCATAAAAACTGCGATCAACGTTTCAGTCCTACCAAGAGGACTTTCATCAGGATCATCAGGATCCTGATGAAAGTCCTCTTGGTAGGACTGAAACGTTGATCGCAGTTTTTATGAATTGACAATAAACTTTGGACTTTTAATTGGAAAAACCGTGAGTGCAACCATTAATTTATATTTTTTGTATTTTTTGGCTATATATGGTTGGCACCCGGTCGTGAAGGGAAATTCAGCGTGAGTGCAGGAATTAATTTCTATTTTTATTTATATATATATATATATATATTGACTTGTAGGAATGGCATACTTTTTTTTCCAGGGCTGCTTTGGATTCCCAGGGATTCCCAGTTTGGCTCTGCCAGCGAGTGCACTTTACCGCTGAATAATCTGTGTGAGCTGCCGCACACTTTAGCCCTGTTACACGCGTCTGGGAGCTGCTGTTGACAGGTACTAGTAGTCTAGAGATTGGGGTATATGCTCAGCTATCTGTATAATACAGATCTGTGTGTATAAAATATCCCGGGATAGTCAGTGCTTCCTGTATAGTGCTGCTCTCTGTCTTGGGATATTATACACAAACAGACCTGTATTATACAGAGAGCAGCACAATACAGGGAGCACTGAGTGTCCCAATTTATTATACACACAGCCCTGTATTATACAGAGAGCACTGACTGTCCAGGGATATTATACCCAGACAGTAATTGATAGCTGTGCTGCAAAATGTCCTTGAAAATGTTTTTTCAAATGTTGGCAACTATGGCACTGTATCAAGGATAATGTGTTTGTTTTTTTAATAATCCCTGGTGGAAAATAATGAATCCTCCACCAGGTATTATTAAAAAAACAAAACACATTGTGTCGGGGGCGTGGCTTAACATGCGACAGGGGCGGGGTCAAACTGCGAAGAGGGCGGGGTTAAATGTGCCCCCCTACTTTTGTCACTGGCCCTCCGTGTGCCCCCCCGAAAAATGAATCCTAGAGACGCCACTGTGTGTAAGAATGTGTATATAAGAACAATAAACCCACGGCTCTGCCTGTTCACTGCTTGACCCTTAACACAGAGCTTTGTCTCGTTCTTGGGGGGGATTTACTGTATGCTGTTAGAGACTGATTGCCAGGAGTGTAAGCCCTTGGGTGCTTTTCCTGTTCAGCTGCTAGCAGCTATTCGTGAGATTCCAGTTCGGGAGTTTGGAGCATTCCCTTGTATCCAGTTTGGGAGTTTGGTGTTCTGCAGTAGCTGTGCCTGTGTCTCTGGAAGGAAAGATCTGCTAAACGGCTTTTAACCCCTTTTATGCCTGGGGGTGCCGTTATAACCACAATGAGTTCTGTTTACTAAGTGGTCTAACCGCTTCATGGCATAATACAGGGCAGAGTATAACAGAAAGTAAACCCTCCTAAATTGCGGATTTTACTGATCATATCAAGACACAGCTATTGTCAGATTCTTAGATCCCCCAGTTTGTTATAGTGAGGTAGGCTTAAGTTTATTTAGGGTGAGCAAGTGTTTGGGTTACATATAGTTAGAGTTAGGTTTGGATAGGATTAGGATAAAATAGATTTAGGGTAGGATAAAGTTAGAAATATGGTCCAATTGGGACACTTGCCAGTGTGGTGACAAAAGTACTGTCAAAAATAGTCTCTCTTGGGAGCAAAGAGGTATGCCAAAATCTGACACTATGAGTTAACAATAAGTCTGGCAAATGTCTACTTATTCTACTTAAGTGTTGTGGCAGTACTTGAGACATGCAGCAGATTACAAAACTCGGGTCTTTGAAATAGTAAGGCACACAAGGTCTCTGAAATTGTCAGTTATTCTTCTTTATGTATTGTCTATGGAATAAATAACATAGTTACATTTGACCAAAACTGGTGATGAAATGGCCAAGTAAGAATACTCAAAATGCCCCATATTAAGTACTGAAACTTATTTTATTTGGTAAATGGTATGCCACGATGCAGAAAAAGTCCATCTGAGGACTTCTACTTTGTCCTGAAAGTAATTGAGGATTTGAAAACTGAAATTGGCATTCCTGTATTCTAACCCTTTAAGTCTTAAACATCTGACAAATGTCTCTGTGGTATATTCCTGTACTTGGGGACCATAACAGTGTCAAGGTCTGAGTATTTTATGATTGTGGGACACAAGGTATGTGAAATTCCTCACAAAATGAAATATGTATGAATACCACAAAACTTTAGTTTTCACCTTTGACAGAGGTTGGTGATCTTCACGTTGTTTCTTTTAAGCTGAAGGATCTGCATAACATATTGATATTTTAATGTTTTCACTTTAGTGGCAGTTTGTTGTTTTTGGCATTATTTATTTATTACAGCAGAGGTGTGTGGGTTAATTTGGGCACCCTCTCTCGTTATGGTATCAGGACCACGGAAATGGGTATTCCTTGGTCCTGTTATCACTGGAGGTGGAGGAAAGGGGGCTGTTTTTGCTCCTCCTTTGGCTAATATTTGGGGTCTGCAATGCAAAAAAAAAAATTTTTAGTCCTAAATTTTCCAGCCAGTGCTGGGGACATAGAAATGTTGTTTTTTATGGTTAATGAAAAGGCTTGGCCTGCAGTTGTGGGAGGGGCTTGTTACACTACTTAAACCCCCCTACTCACCTTCCTCCATCCCGTACGTGATTATAGCGATTCGCTTGTCGCTCCATTTCTCCACTTACCTGGTCCTCGAGGATCCTTTGCATGGCCTGCTGTTCACCTGCTGCTCGTTGTCTGCGGTCCTCCTGGGCTCTGCTCCGGATCTCC
>OW240921.1:95906011-96108221 GCA_933207985.1 Pelobates cultripes | reverse complement strand
GCTCTACCCCAGTGCCCCTGCTCCCCCTATCTACTGCTATAGTGAACAAAAATCACACACGGTCAATACACACACATATCAGACACAGTCAATACACCCATTACAAATATGGCACACAGAGAACACATCACACAATCACGTCTGACACACACATGATAAATGTAGCTGTCTTCCGAGTTCCGGCCAATCAGAACGTTGCCGCGGATTAGCACAGGAAAGCTCTGATACTGTAAGTGCCTGAGCTCAGGAGACAGTTGCTGATGATCTGCACCCAGTGAAGGCACCGACCATATTCCCAGCAAACTGTATCACCAGAGATCAGCATGCCCTCCCTCCATGCAAGGTAATGACAGGGAAGAGGTGATAAATATTTGTTAATTGTTAAATTTTCATTTAATAAATCCCCTATACACATGGATGGCGCGTTGGGGGGGGGGCGCTGTTAAGATTATTCGCACAGGGCGCCTGAAGGCCTAAGGCCGGCCCTGTGCACACATTCACCTTGCTGAGGTACCAGTCACCAGCAACAGCAACGTCTGGGCTTACATCATGGAAGCTCCTGCTAGAAGTTCAGTCAGAGTCTGTGAGACCAGTGGTACGTCACATATTGGTTTCAACACCCTCAGCGGAGGCTTGAGTTCAATTGTTGCTTACATGAAGCACCAGGGGCATCAACGCTCAATCGGTACCCTTCAGTACAGGTAGAGAATGACATAGATAAGCATTCACCATAGGCAGGATCTTCAGGTGCCAAATGCAAGATGACCATATCTGTTGAAAAGTAGTGAAAGGGGGTTCACAGGATCAAGCCTGGAGTTCACCCATTTTCCTCGCTGGGGTACCAGCCACCAGCACTTTCTGTGCTACCACCATGGAGGCTCCTTCTAGAGATTTGAATAATGGTTCAGTCAGGGCCCGTGTGACCAGTGGTACGTCACATATTGGCTTCACCACACTCAGTGGAGGCATGATTCAGTCAATGCCTATATGAAGCAAAGTGCAGCTAAGTGCTCCTCTAGAGTGTTATAACACAGAACCTTTCAAAGCCTGAACGAGGAGTAATTCTAACAGACAAAAGCATGTCAAGCTTAGTAAAGCCTGTATAGGATTGTAAGAGGATCTCAATGACCGTCTCAGGGAAGCCTATACTCACGGCCGTCTTTAACACGGGGCAAATGGGGCAGCTGCCCCGGGCCCAGTTACTCCTGGGGGGCCCAAAGCTGCTGCCCCGTGGCCCCGCCGCCCACATGAAAAAAAATGATTTCCCTAGTGGGCCCACAGTGTAAGGGGGTCCAGTCTGCGCTGTGGCCCTTTAACAGCACGACCGGGCCCCTTGCTTAACGGCTGCATGGGAGGAAGTGACGTCCGTGAATCACTTCCTCCCACCTCAAAGACATCGGGCCGCGCGGGAGGCTGAGCCAGGATCCTGTGAGGAGGGGGAGCAAGGAGAGCCAGACCCCCAACTCCCACCCGCCTCAGCCAGCACACGGGACCCCAGGGAAGGAAGCCTCTTGCAAAGGTAGGAAACTGAAGACTGTCTGTGTGTGTGTGTCAGTATGTCTGTGTGTGTGTGTGTCAGTATGTATGTCTGTGTGTGTGTCAGTATGTCTGTGTGTGTGTGTGTCAGTATGTATGTCTGTGTGTGTGTGTGTGTCAGTATGTGTGTGTCAGTATGTCTGTCACAGTGTGTCTGTGTGTGTCAGTATATCTGTTTGTGTGAGCATGTCAGTGTGTGTATCTGTATGTTGTCAGTGTGTGTGTGGCATCTGTATGTTGTCAATATGTATGTATCTGTGTATATGCCAGTGTGCATACCTGTGCATGTATCTGTATGTAGCCAATGTGTGTATCTGCATGTGTGTCAGTGTTTGTATCTGCATTTGTCAGGTTATGTATCTGTGTGTCTGTATGTTGTCATTGTGTGTGTCTGTATCTGTATATTGTCAGTGTATCTGCATGTGTGTGCATCTGTGTGTCTGCATGTGTGTCAGGTTGTGTGTCAGTGTGTGTAAATGTGTCTGTATGGCTGCATCTGTACGATTGATAATATCTGTGCATCTGCAAGTGTTTCTCTGTGTGTGTGTGTGTGTGTGTATGTGTATCACAGTGTGTCTGTTTGTGGCAGTGCAGGTGTATATGTGCATACATCTTAGCATTCAACGCCAACACTACACACAAATACACACCTGCACCTGTCAGTGTATCCTGAACCTGAGCATTCTGGTCCTAGCATGTAAAAAATACTTCTGGACCTGGTAGTTCCAAGAAATGGCCATCAGATCTATGTAGGGTATCAGACAATCTGCGTCAACCACGAGGATCCGTCAGTACAAGGTTGCCAATCCACCTTGTCCACAGTTATTCGGCTCCAGCAAACAGCCATGGTATTCTGAGCCACTGGTTGCTCTTCTGTGCCCTGACCATTATGGGCTGGAATTCCATCAATACGTATCTGTGAGACCCATCTTGGTAAATATAGGATACAGTTGCATTAATATTTGAGCAAATTTGGACCCACTCGTTCTTCAGCAAGCCTCGGAAGTGAAGAAGAGCCTTGAAATGACTCTTAATTCCATATAAAGGAATGGAAATATTGTTCAACATGGTCCAAACACTGTGCAACCAATCTTATAAAAACTGGAATTCGAGCTAATAATTGACCAATGGGGTTCTGTTCACTGGAAACTCAGAGATCTAATCCCTCTTTCAGCTGCCAGGGTAAGGTGCAACTCCACTGATGGGGACATAGTAAGTGGCTGGCTCCAATAATCTTTCTCTTGTTAGACCAAGATAGGAAGGATCTGTAAGGAATCCAGAGATGCCATTGGGCCCATCTGACAAGTCTGCTGGTGGAAGCCAGGATCCCCAGTAGTTGCATCTATTTTCTTGCTGTTACCAAGCAGAAATGAAGAAACTGGGAGAGAAAACCTTTACAATCTGTGGAACTGTTCCCGAGATAGGGAAAAGCAGAGCCTAGAATTTTCCACTCAGGAATGTCAACCACTGAGCTGGTCTGAAACTGCTTTTCTTGATATTCATCAAGCAGCCAAACTAGGAGTTATGAAAGAACTATATACCTATGTGTGCCTGCCTTCTGAGGGTCTACGGCTATCAGAAGTAGATCCTCCAGATAATGGAACCAGGTGGAGTTCTGGACTCTCAATAACACTATAAGCAGATAGAAAAATTCTTGGGGCCGCATTGAGGCCAAATGGTAGGGCACTAACATGGAAGTTCTCTTCTGAGCTAATGCCGAAGAGCTCTGCAAATTGGACAGAAAGTAAGCATCCTTGAGATATATAGAGGTAAGGAAATTATCCTTCTAGACTGCTTGAGATATGGATCTGATTGACTCCATCCCGAAGACTCTAACATTCAGCCTCTTGTTGGCTCCTCTTAGGTTCAGTGTAGGTTCACCTCTTCGTCCAGAAGGCTTCTTCCTTCAGTGTTTTACCTTTTGATTCATTGGTCTTAATACTCCTGTTGGTATGGAGACTCCTGTTCCCGTTAAGAAAAAACTCCAGTCTATATCAATCTGGACCATAGATACCACTCAAGCCTCCAGAGTATGATGAGCCCAGGTATGTGTGATCAGAAAAATGAGGCTCCTAGTACTGGAGGAGATCTGTTCATTGCTGAAGAGCAAAATGACTGCGTTATAGCTCCATTAGAACCTTGAAAGGCAGGTTTAGCAACTGCCATGAGTTACCTCTGGAGTATTCCCTGCAGGGCCAGTAGCTCCATGTATCTCAGAAATACTGGTCACTGGAGGTTCTCCGGTCAGACTATGAGGAGCTGGGATCCTTGGAACTTCCATCCTAAGGTACCAATATTTTGCAGCCCTCATTCGCCTTTTCAATGGAATTATCCAAAGTTTTCCCAAACAGCACCACCCCTTCAAATAGAATGGCGTAGAAGGCAGACTTGGAGGATGAGACATCATCCCAGAAACAGAACCATAATGCTTTCTTAGCTGCTATAGATAAAGCCATTTGATCCAGAGAATATCATAGTTACATCTAGGGAAGTTTCTGTGAAGAAGTCAGTTGTAACCTGAAGACTTCAGACTGCCTCTTCAGTCTTGGCTTTTAATATCTCTCTCCATAGTAGCCTTTAGATCTTTAATCACATATTTCATGTTTGTAGAAACAGCAGCGTAAATCACAGCTGGCTGGCCTCCTACAATGGTAGGCGTAAAATCTTGGACAGGTCTGCATCCACCTATGATCCATAAGTGTGCAACTTAGGTGGTGTAGTTCTCGGGTTGGAAATAACTTCCTCCACAGGGTAAAGCCTGGCCTCTTTTCTTACCCCTAAGGCCTCTGGAACTTACTTTGTAAGCCCTGCCCGCATGTCATGTGGCTGCACAGTGATAGGTCATGCTGAAGCAACAACCTTCTGGAGGAAGTCAGTGCATAACCGATTCCTTCCACTGTTTTCTCCTCATAACCAGATCCTGATGAAGAATCAGACACCTGACAAATAATAAAAACTAAACATTACCAGTGGTAAAGTATTAAGAAAAAAAATGTGCACTGTTAAATTCTATAAGAAACCAGCGAAACAGCTTTAAAACAGGCTAAAGACAGCCCTTATCCATGTCTGGAGACCCTGCAAATACTTTCCCAATAAGTGTATGTTTACTGTAATTTTCCCTTTATTTTAGGTACTTTCTGGCAATTGCCCTTATCCAAGATGGCTGCCACAACATGTATTCCCACAATGCAAGTCATCTGTATTAGACCCAATAAGGCACAAACTGCACACATGTGGGCCTATTCCGAGTGTGTTTGCTGTTTAGAGACCAGGGAGAGGACTCTGTCTGAAGCCTACATGGCCCCTAAACACCCAGGGAACCGGGAATAAAATCACTGGGACCGAGGGGAAGCAAAATAGATAACAAAAGTGCCTGCAAGAAAGTTTAATAGGCAACCACGTGCAAAAAGTCAAAGTTTAAGGGCACCACAGTCTAAAGGCCTCAAGGTATAAAAGGTAACAGTTTCCAAAATGTATCACAATATTTAAAATATATCAGTCTTCAAATGCACTGCAGTTTTCCAAATCTACTGCAGTTTCCAATGACTTGCGGTATTACATGCAACAGTATTAAATGCAAATTTAAATGAAACAGTTTTAAATGCCACACAGCTTAAATGCAAAACAGCTTAAATGCTTTCTAGCAAAAGAACAACCGCATAATGTACCACAATCTTAACAATAAGGTACAGCTGTATAATGCACTAGTTTAAAGATATCAAAGCTTGAATGCATCACAGCATAAAAGCACAACTGCATAATGTACTACAGTAAAACAGGCAAATAAAGTAATGAAGATAAAAAACATACATGTCCGTAAGTAAAGGGAGCAAATTGCTCACGTCCTAAGGGCTGTAGGACATGAAAAAGACTGAGGACCTTAGGGATGGAGCCTCCTTTTAAAACCTTGGTGGTTTTCCTGTCCTATCGGCTGTAGGGGAGGAGCTAACCCATGTGTATATGCTGCCATGATTAGCCAGGAAATAAATAAATAAATAAATATATATATATATATATATATATATATATATATATATATATATATATATATACACACTCTCTCTCTCTCTCTCTCTCTCTCTCTCTCTCTCTCTCTCTCTCTCTCTCTCTCTCTCTCAAAAATTTAATTTAAATTGGCCCCCAGCAACACCTCATTTATGCATGTTCAGGTGAGTGCAGCCCCCTGGTTTCTTTCATACATACATATATATATATATATATATATATATATACACACACACACACATATATATATATATATATATATATATGTGTGTGTGTATTTGGGAGTCTAGCCAACTCCTTGGTTTTGCACCCCTCCCTGTCACAGGCGCCTCATCCCAGGGCCCTATTTAGCCTTGTACTGCAGAGAGCCCCAGATGGAATTTCTTTCCCCAAGTAAGTGGGTTAATCTCATAAGAGCAGACATTAGGCTGTTAGTGTAGGACCTGCCAAAGATGGGGTACATTGACGTTGTGACAGGCTTATACAATGTATGATCATATAATGTAACTAAACCCCCATTATTTTTGCCTAGATTAGGTGTTTTTTAAAGAAACTAATAAAATCTGAAGTTGAAGTTGTTTTTTAGTGGATAGGTAAGTGCACTGGATCTTGTGTAGTGTAGTGTGGTGTGTGTACATATATACAAAAATCTATACACAAAACAACATTGATCTCTCAACAATCAAGTCCAAAGTGTATAAAGGTTACCAAGTTACCAAGTCTTTGTATAGAATACATTATCAATGTTGTTTTCAGCTGGATCAATATGAAGACTTGGGACTTTTATACCCTACTAACCTTGGACTTGATTATTTTTGGATAAATAGTGGTTTGTGAATAGATGCAATAATTTTTTTTTTTGCTGACAGCACACCATTGTTTTATTAATTTATTGTTTTTTTAATAGATTTTCTGCGTGTTTTACATACATGATCTGCGCTTGAATGCAACTTATTTAGGTTGAATTTTTCAGATTGAGGGTGTTATATGGTCACTCCAAATGCATGTGGTACCTATATTTACAGTGCTTTTTTTTGTATTATTTTTTTTTGGTTCCAGTTAGCACTGTGTAGGTGATACACACCCTTTCGTTACAATTCTGGAAGATATAACCCTTATTTAAAAGAAGTTGTACATTATTACAAGGAGGAATCAGTCTGATGTCAAAATAGTTTAGGTTCTTTGTGTAATAGCACAATCAGTGGTATATCCTGGTTTTGTGCTGCCCTAGGCCACCCGCCCCGCCTTCTAGATGCACATACACACTCACTGACAGACACATACACACTCAGTGTCAGACACACACACACACACACACACTAGCTAACAGACGTACACACTCACTGACAGACACACACACTAACACACTCAATAACAGACACACACACACACACAGGGGTGTATTTACCCCGAGGCAAACAAGGCATTTGCTTGGGCGGCAATTTCTGGGGGGCGGCAAAAAAAAGCCGCCCCCAATCGCCCTGGCAAATGCCTTGCTAGCCTCTTGTCCTGGGAGGCCCAGGAGCTGGCCAGATGGCTACCTCAGGGCCTCCCAGGCTGGCAGCAGTGGCACTTTTTGCACGCACCGCAGTGATGCCTTAGCCAGAATATGACATCATTCCGGCTCCGGCATCACTACGCGGCACGCGAGGGAGCTGAACAGGAGGATTAGTGCTCCCTCGACGACTGCAGTCACCGACCGGCCGCCCAGCAGCCCCACTGGACCCCTGGGAAAGTGATAATCCACTCCAGCATTCCCAAAGGTAAGGAGGCTGGGGGAATTGAATTTTTTTTTTAAGTGAGTGTGTTAGTGTGTGTGTCTGTTAGTGTGTGTGTTTCTGTTAGTGAGTGTGTGGGTGTCTGTTTGGGAGTGTGTCTGTTAGTGAGAGTGTGTGAGTGTGTCTGTTAGTGAGTGTGTTACTATGTGTGTGTCTCTGTTAGTGAGTATGTGTGCAGCTGTTAGTGTGTGTGTCTGTTAGTGTGTGTCTGTTAGTGAGTGTGTATGTATGCATGTCTGTTAGTGAGAGTGTATGTATGCATGTCTGTCTCTGTTAATGAGTGTGTTAGTATGTGTGTCTGTTAGTGAGTGTGTATGCATGTCTGCTATTGACTGTATGTGTCTGTTAGTGAGTTTGTATGTCTGTTAGCTAGTGTAGGTGTGTCTGTCAGTGAGTGTGTATGTATATTTAGAAGGCGGTGCAGGTGGGAGTGGGGGTTGCCTGAGTTTTGTGGACAAGAGGCTGGCAAGGCATTTGCCAGGGCAATTGGGGGGGGCGGCTTTTTTTGCCACCCCCCAGAAAATGCCACCCAAGGCAAATGCCTTGCCAGCCTTGGGGTGATGATGATGGAAGTCCAGCGGTGATCGGGAGTTTCTGTGTCCGATTTCAGTTCCATGAAATTCATGCCCAAACACCGCTGCCTGTGTTCATGTGAAAAAGATGGCCGCATAGGAATTGCGGCCATCCAGACGAACAATAAGAACACTGTGGTGAGAAACGTTCCAAGTTGTTAATAGATGTTAACAAGCTCCAGGGTGGTCTCTGGTTTGTGCGGTTGTTCGGTAACTGAACCATATAATCACAATTGCACTGAGACTTTAACATTATTTTTCACAGGGTCCATAGTCTGTGGGCAGGATGCTGGCAAGTAGGCTCCTCCAGGTCTCTAACATCCAACAGCTCCGTGATGTCATCATGGAGGAGTGGAAGAGGACTCGAGTGGCAACCTGTGAAGCTCTGGCGAACTCCATGTCCATGAGGGTTAAGGCAGTGCTGGAAAATAATGGTGGCCGCACACAATATTGACACTTTTGGGCCCAATTTGGACATTTCCACTTAGGGGCGTACTCACTTTTGTTGCCAACGGTTTCGACATTATTGGCTGTGTGTTGAGTTATTTTGAGGGGGCAGCAAATTTACACTGTTATACAGGCTGTACACTTCCTACTTTGCATTGTAGCAAAGTGTCATTTCTTCAGTGTTTTCACGTGAAAAGATATACGGTAATAAAATATTTACAAAACCGTGAGGGGTGTACTCACTTTTGTGAGATATTGATAATGTAACACATTTACGGTGTCACTGTTCTGAACTGTACTTTTTAATTCAGTAAACTTACTTAGAAATAATTAATGCTATTAACACGCAGACACTGCAGAAGCAAATGACTTGATTAATAGGAAATAATAGCTGCATTCTTTAACAATGCACTGAATGAGCCGTTATACTAGCGAAATTGTTTTATTGATGGATATTGTCTGACAGAGAACCTCGTAACATATATTAATTGATTAGAGACTAAATTATTGAGTCCCATTTATATTGTGGCCCTTGTTACTTCGTGGTCATGGTGATTACATTTAGTATAGAGGAACTAAAAGGATTACAATTGTATAAATAGCAGTCTATACGCACCATACCCCTTTTCAGCTTGCTTTTTTTGGAGAGAGCACAATATTTGCAAAGACCTCTTCAGTTCTAGGGATCCTTGTTTTTGTTTGCTTTGTTTTATAACATAAGGAAATATGGCAGGTCCCCTCCAGTTGTAAGAAGGTCTTACAGATCCACAGTAATGATTTATTTTAAGTATGTGTGAGTTTTCTTTTAACCCCTTAACGACAAGTGACGGACAAGGTCCGTCACTCAGGGGATTGCCATAATGACGAGTGATGGACCTCGTCCGTCACCCGTTAAAATTAACCCCGGATCGCCGTTATCGCTGGGAGAACTGGGAGCACCTGATAGTACTGCCCCAGCATGTCAGAGCGAGCACATGCTTAGTATACTTACCTTCCGCCTCCCTGCAATTCCTGGTTCTGTGTGAAGTGCAGGGAGCCGGAACAGTGCGGATCCTGCCCCTGTTAAAAAAATAAAAATAAAGTTTATTTAAAATCCCACCCCCCTTTACTCATTTTAATAAAAAAATTTAAACCCCTTCCCTGCCAATTGATCACTGATTACAGTGATCAATTGGCAGGGATTACATTTTACTGTCATCTGATTTTATTTTTTTTAACCCCTGAGTGTTAATTTTTTTTTAACCCACAGGGGTTAAATTTATTTAATTAACTAATTTTAAATATTTTAAAATTATATATTTAGCTAGCTGGAGTGGGTGGAAGTTAGTGGGGAATTGGGGGATTTGGTGTTAGGCTAACTAGGGGTTAACGTTAAAAAAAGTTTTAAAATAAACTTTCAAAAGTTAAAAATTAAGCTAAAAAAAGTTGTAATAACGTTTAAGTAAAAAATAAAAAAAACACCCCCTTTACCCAGTCCAAATAAAAATTAACCCCTTCCCTGCCAGTCGATCACTGCCTACAGTCATCAAAATACAGATCAGAAAAATAGAAAACTGAAACTTTAACCAGCTACTTCATATCACCATAAATCTAAAATCAACAAGGCTGCTTTATTCTTCGCAGCAAGTCCAAGAACCTCATCTTCTAAGACAAAAGAGGTCAAGGACTTCTTGCGAGGAGACACCAACATTTCACATTTTCTCCAGGGCCAGACCAGTCATGGCAGAACTTATCCAACTTATGGTAGAACACTTTATCATAACCCTCACAATTCCAGATTTAGTAAGAGAAATTAAAAAAATTAAATACAAGACATTGGGTCGCGTAGTGCAAACATTGAAGATTAAGTAGACAAATTTACTGAGACCAACAAAAGCAACAAACTTGATGATCTGGAAAATGGTTCACACAGGAGCAATTGGCTTGTAAATGATATATCCAAAAGAGTCAAGCCTCAGTAATGGGGTAGAAACCTTGAACTTATAAAATCGATTTAGAAAATCATGACCTTTCTATTAACCACTTTTCAACTTCATGTCAAGCAGGATAGACATAATTACTAAATATTTGACAAGCGTTTAGACTGCTCATGGCTGATTTGTTAATGACTGGAAAAAGCCCTGGAGATAGGACCATTGGAATGAGGAGTTTGAAACTACAAAGGAATGGAATTGAGGCTTTATGTTACATTTGGAAGTCATTCACATAACCTCCACTAGGGGAATCCACATTGTTGCTTTTATTGTATCCATTTATAACACTAAAAAAAATACTGAAGAGCTCTATATACTAAAGAAAATGTGGCCCTGAAGAATATATCCAGGGTCCTACACTTTGCCGAAGATCTGTGTCTATCACCTGTTCATACCCACACCTCTGACGCCAGCCTTCAAGACTTCTCTAGTGCTGCGCATTTCCTATGGAACTCCCTTCCCTACTCCATTAGACTCTCACCTAGTCTTAGTTCTGTCAAAAGATCATTAACAGCTCACTTCTTTAAGAAAGCATATCAACTAAACTGTTAATAGCTTTTTCCCCCACACAATAGCTTTCTCCCAACATCTTGGTTAGTCATCCTGCTTCCTCTCCTGCAACTGTGTCATCCAAAGAACTAACCCTTCACTGTTCTAGCAACCTACTTTTTCCTATACATGAAATACATTCTCCCCTTACCTCTTGTGCCACTTTCCCCACTCCCTCTAGAGTGTATGCTAGTTTGAAAACGGCCCTCAACACCCTCTGTTCTGTGCGTCCAGCTCATCTTGTTGCAAATACATGTCTGGTAGCCCACCCTTCACTGCAGGACAGAAGTCACAAAGCAGGGCAGCATGGAAGCTATGAGATATTGATGGTAAAATGACTGAGGTCGCCTCAAAGCACTATAACCTTTTATGGTGCCTGGAATGCCGCTTTAAGTCTCCATAACTCACTATCTAGTGAGAACCCCAAATAGGGTATTAGCAAAGAAAGGTTTGGTACATTTCTACTCAAGAACATATGGTCCAACACAAAAACCTGACAAATAATACTAATAAAAGGATTGTATTAACTTGGAATGGTTTGCTGGACCATGTGTTCTTGAGCGTTCTGTACCGGACTGCGGATCTGGGATTTACTGCAGCTTTTTAAATACAGAGAGTGCTCACTGCTACATGTAAAAAACCCTATTACTATCCTGGCATGAAGAATAATATATGCCTTATAAGACGTGTTTTGTTTACTTATTGGAATGGTGCATTTTAACACATGCTTTTATTTATCGATATTGCTACACAAACCAATGGAAAGAACATGCTGTGTAAAAGGAAGTCTTGGTATCTGCTGACAAAGAACTCATTACTCAGTACACTAGTCAGATCACTTCTATTAAAACAAACAGTTGCTTATTTGTTCTCCGCATAGGTTTTAGATGCCTAAGGAATGGAACAAATATCCCCTGAGACAATGCATAATGCATATCGAAATGCCCAAGGCTTGGTAATGTCTGTGGTTACTTAATAAATAGCATTTTTCCCTTTGTGCTATTTTTATACTCTATAAAGCAGATTCAACAATTAGTTTAGGCTTATGGAAAGGAAATGTGTAAACACAAGTGCACCGGACTCATTTGCCAAGAACACATTTTCCAGCGACTTAATTTTGAAAGTTATCGTCGTAAATATTTATATACCTCTCGTTACAATAAATCTCAATGTGACCAGAATATTTGTGCAACATTGAATAAAATCTTTTGGAGTTGGTGGGTAATTAGTATTAAGGGTCTTAGAGTTGAGGAGGATGTAGGATTTGGGGGGGGTTCTTTCATGGTCCGGTGGGTAATAGGCTGACTTGCCGTAAGCCCCCCAAAACCTACAGCTTTAACCATGTGGTTTTTTTAATTTCACAATTTCACATTATTTGTGGTGGTTTCATGATTCTAAGGATCAAGGACCACAGCTTCATAAGTGCAGCATTTTTATTTCAGTAAATTTTGTAACACGCCTTTTTGAAGATTTTAGTTTAGATGTAATTCCGAACGCGGTATTGTGGCCATCCTAAGGCACACCTGTGCAATAATCGTGCTGTCTAATCTGCATCTTGATATGCCACACCTGTGAGATGGATGGATTATCTCGGCAAAGGAGAAGTGCTCACTAACACAGATTTAGACCGATTTGTGAACAATATTTAAGAGAAATAGGCATTTTGTGTACATAGAAAAAGCCTTAGATGTTTGAGTTCAGCTCATGAAAAACAGGGGCAAAAACAAAAGTATTACTGTTATAATTTTGTTCAGTGTATATATGGTGCAGAAATTATTAATTGGTGAGTGTCCATAATCGTGATAGATATATATCACTATCTCTATTATATGGTTTAAAGCCGTATGTCACTCATTTCAGCTTGCAGGAGAGAATGATGTTGCAACTCGGAGTTTGAGGAATAGATGCAGTAACAATATTTACCCTTCTTATTGTGTCCACTTCAAAAGTATACTACACCAATGGATCTTCTCTATTCCTTTTTCTTTCCACATATTGCGCCCTTTACGTCAAGGCACATCACACATCTCGGCTGCAAGTTACTACTTTTTGTTGCCAAGAAGACACACTCTTGGTTTGGATGACCATGCTGCCCATTCCCATTTTCTTACTATTTATCCCTATTTGTGGCAATGCCTGCAGATGTTGGAGACGCTGTAAGACTCATTGAAGCTCATAATCTCATCTTCACACTATTCTTGACAGCTGTAAACACCATTCCTTCCTTAGCTCCCCTTTCTGTCTTTAAAACAGGGGATGGAGGATTTCCTGTTGCCTCAATTTAGTGAATTGAAGGTATGGCACTCTCTTTATTGGAATAACTGGGCCAGGGCTGAGACATTGCCTTACAGTGACTAGAACCTGGAACCTAGTGCATTGCAACATATCATGGTGTTTCTTTCCACTGTCTTTTGGCATCAGGAAACAGGGGCAGACTGGACTCCTGGGAAATTGAGCCTGGGGGAGTCTTAGACACATGAAGGGGCTGAGGGAAGAAATTAGGGGCTGAGGGGGAGAATGTGATACATGTAAGGGTGCGGGAGGAATGAGACACATGGTGGGGCTAAGAGGGGCAATGAGACACATGAAGGTGCTGGGAGGGAATGAGACACATGGAAGGCTGGAGGGGAATTAGACAAATGGAGGTGCTGAGAGAGTAGACCACATGGAGGGGCTGGGAGGAATGAGACACATGAAGGTGCTCAGGTGGGGTAATGAGACACATGGTAGGGCTGAGGGGGGAAATGAGACACATGGAGAGTGTACCTCACCTCCCAACACACACCTCCACTCCCACCTGGCTTGGAACGCATCACATAAGACCAAGTGTACCCCGTTAAGCCCACAACCTCACAATAAGCCCGAACTCCCTACCTCCCCCTACCTCCACCCCACTTCCCTGTCTTTCTCGCCTCCACTTTGCTCCTTCTTAGCTCCTGGCCCCTGCCGGATGCCACTCCCCCTCCGCCCCCCTCCTCTTCTTCCCTCCGCCGCCCGTTTGCCCCAGGGGTGTCCGACCTTACGGGGCCCAGGTCGCAGCACACCAACCGCACAATGCCCTCCAAATGAACTTGCATCTCGATAAACTGCAAGGGTCTAAATAACCCAGCAAATAGACACCGGCTCCTCCAGGCGGGCCAACAGAACCAAAGTAGATGTGCTCCTCCTACAGGAGACGCATTTTGAACTATTGAGGGCCTTACCTCTCCGGAGCCGACACTACAGAGAATGTAGCCAACTTCCCTCCACCCATAGAGCTATAGCTAAACACTGGGGAAGCATAGAAATACCCACAATCCCTGAGATTAGCCAAAAAATTAAGGAATCCATGGAAATGGATGAATTGTCTGCTTAAGTCCACGAAAGAACCAAATCCTTCCACAAAATCTGCCCTTCCCTAAAACACGGAATTTGGAGGGGCACCCTGAGGGACAGAGGGGTGGGCATCGCTGGGGCTGCCGGCGCCTCTGGGGTTGCCGGCGCGGGGTCAGGGGAGGGAGGGCCTGAGGGAGAGCTGAAGTCCCCCTCTTTACCACTCTAACCCTTCTCCAACCCCCTCCTCACTGTATTTTCCCCACAATCTTAACCCCACTCCTGTCCCTCTTCCACCCACATTCCCCCATCTGAACCCTTAACCCCTAAACCAACCATTTATATATACATTGCCCCTGATCAGAAATGTCCATAAGAACTGGGGTACATGAGCAGATCCAGAAATCATTAAGAAGCGCGAAAGATCCCCCAAAGGACACGAGGCAACAACACTGGCCCTACAGGAAACAGTAGGGACAAGGGTATATAAACCCCGATGGTACTTAACAAGCAACACCCTACTCGGTATTGTATATTTTTCACATATTGAACACACACACCTAATAACATGGAAAAGATTACATGAAGCTTGCCTTTAATACACAAAGCCCTGTGCATACCCTCTAATCTTGAGGCCATAAAGAGCCAGACAACAGTCACAGGGAATAAGAAATGGTCACTTACACCACATCACACGAACGGTATGCTAACCAACAGTTGAAATGGAATCAAACCATTCAGAATAGCTGAATATGTTACTTTAACCTGTTTAAAAGTTTAAAGGATTTTGTAAGATTTTGTAACCGCATTAACACTGAATATCTCTAAATGATTGTATTTCTCCTTATGCAACAAAAACTTAAATAATTTATATTAAAAAACCACAAAAAAAGCTGGCGACAATATCGCTGTATGTTCACTAACACATGTTAAACTCGCATAATGTAATTAATACATGTAATGTTGTCAACGACAAATAAATAATTTTACATTTTTTTTATAAATAAACAAGATAATGTAATTTTTTAAAGTCGTACAACAGCATACATTCACAATTTCAGTAAATTTTCCTTAATAGGTCAAGGTTGTTGGACTGAAACATTGATTATATGCAAATACACGTCTGCTCAAAATAAATTGTCTGTCTTGTTTATATTGAAGATCTATGATCTATGCTTTCTTTCACGTTGGAGCAATAGTTTTCAATTTGAAGTTATCACTATGCTTACGCGATGCATTTTTGGGCCGGTATAGAATTTTTTTTCCAGGGCTGCTTTTCGTTCCCAGTCCGGCCCTGCGGGAAAACCACAATATTCATCAAGATATCAAAGTGGCTTATATGTAATTTGCCATCTTTTATTTAAGTGAGTGTGCCTTCTACATACCTACCTTCATAAACCTGCTGTATGATGAGTTACCGATAAGAGATTTGTGTTCGGCGTTCACACATTTATGTGAAAAATACCCAGCACAACCATGTCTTCTTTTTATTCTCGATCTGAAAAACATAGGCATTGTATTCTTTCTACACAGAATCTTTACTCTCACACAACTGTGTAGATATTCTTGGATCGTAAGTCAAACATGGTCTGCTTACTAAACTTCAGATTGTGGTGAATTAAAGGGACACTGTAGGCACCCAGGCCACTTAAGGTAAGTCAAGTGGTCTGGGTGCAGTGTCCCTTTTCCACTTAGTGCTGAAAATAGATCAAATAAAGGTTTTTTAACCCCTTATTTACCTGGAAGGGGGCGCGAGGGAGTAGGGAGGAATACAGCTTTGCATTCTTTGCACTTATAGTATCCGTTTAAAATTGAGGCTCAAACAGTCAAGCTGTAGCCTTAGTTGAGTTGGGAATTTATTCCGAACCAGCTATATTGCCATTTGGATTCTAATAGGCTGAATTTACTGAGTAACCATTGGTGTTGAATGGGACTAAGAGAAGGATGTTTTTGCTAAGGCATTTGTGCACCTGTTTGTTTTTCTGAATGACAGGTAATAATGTTGGCATTTACTTTGCTCGCACTGATGAGATTATATGCAGGTGAGTTTTTTGCCATGAACTGTAGTCTTCGTCTAATTAGTTTTACGGAAAAAGGCCTGAAGCAATTGTCTCCGAAAACATCTTCCCTGTCTGTGACAGCCAACTTTCCGATAACAAAATGCCTCCGCCTATACCTTACACATAGTTTACTGCATGTTCAGTTAGTATGTGTAAAATGCAAAGAATCACTATAGGCACTGAAATGCAATACATCTACTTTCCCACACAACACCCACCCCTGCAAATGTCCCAGTTCTACCATAGAAGGACGAGAACATCATGGATGAAAATGATACCATAAACCACAGAAGTTGCTTTGTCATTAGTTGTGGCATTGTTCAGAACAAACATAAAGAGATTTACCATTAAATCTATATATTACCTTATTTTATTGTTTATTACCAAATTGCAAGATAGTGAAGTACTAGAGGCTTTAACTAAACCAAATACATTTTAGTTATCTTGACTAAAATGTGACAAACTAAAATGGCTTTTTAGTCAAAAGACTATGACTAAAACTAAATTGAAGTTTGCCGCCAAAATTAAAACTGGTCAGGAAAAGAGGGGAGGGCTTGCAAAAAATGCAAACTGAAGGTCTGCAACTTTTGCAAACTGTTTATTCTTATATCCCCCAAAGAAAACATTGCAGACAAAAATAAACACACATTTTTTAGAGGGGTTGGGGGATATAACTACTAAACAGTGGAGGGGAAAAAAAAAAATCAATGGAGAGTTCCTTTAACCCCTTAAGGACCAAACTTCTGGAATAAAAGGGAATCATGACATGTCACACATGTCATGTGTCCTTAAGGGGTTAATGTTATTATGTAGCATGCGTTTTTAGCAAGCTGGTTGCCCATATACTGCTATGAATCCCAAGTGATGGCATGTAAAAGTGTGAAATCAAACCCACTAGAATAAATCCCATTGTAAAAACAACAAGAAATGGGGACATTATGAATGTATTTCTAGTGCGAGAATGTGGCACGTTCAATGCAATCTGGCGGCAGATTCCATTCCAGCCTAAAGAACTTTCACAACATTCCAATCATCTCTTACATATTAGAAATTTCAAATAAAAAAAATAAATAAAAACTTTAAAATGAGAGATGCTCTTATTCCCTACTTAAAAAAAAAAAAAGAAATCATGGTAGCTGGAAATAGTTTGATGAGGAATTCTTTCCCCAGAAGCAAATGGTGAGAGGTCTTCAGGACTCCACAGTAACGATAGGAGTCCGTGTGCTTGGCCGTCCTTCTTTAAAGGAACACACCCCATTGAAATTTACAAATAAACAAAACATTTTGTTTACAGTTTAGCAGATGTACCACGAAATAAAACATGCGTGTATTTTTTCTGCATGTTTTCTTTGGGGGTATATGAAAAAAAAAGAAAAAAAGGTTGCAAAAGCTTCTGACATGCTGCCTTTGCAAGCCCTCCCCTCTTTTCACAAACAGACGTTCAGTCTGTACAAGCAATACACCAATCAGAGTCTGCTCACTGGAGCCGCAAGCACACGTCCTATGCTTTTCATTGAGCTGGGGTGTGAAAGAAGGAGGCAGGCACGTTCTAACTTAGCACGCCTGTCACCTCCCTAGCTATCTGTCCTTAATTATAAAAGTAACAATTTCAAATGAAATTAGAATTTTCATAAACTGTTACAAATGGAACAGACTCCAGACCCATGACAACAAGCGGAAGTACTATGTGTTTGGAGTGTACCTTTAATATGATAATACAAGTGTGATTTATCAAACGTTAGTTTCACTTTCTGCCGCCACGCATCCATATGAGTATGGTAGAGTATGGACAAAAACAAAAAAAACACAATGGGTAAAATTTGGAATCTAGCATCAGATTTATCTATGGTATTTGTTCCCTATCTTCTAAAGTAAACGTGCGCTATATCGTGCCCTGGAAGGATATCAGAACAAGTGTAATCACAAGGTGTACTTGTACCTAATGTACTAACCACCACTATGCCATAAGGAAGACAATTATTAAAACAACTAAAAGCCCACAGGCAATTTGACAGATCAAGGAGTTTCTTTTCTGAGTGCCATTAGCAGATAACCCTGATGAATTTATCAGGAGTTTTATTATTTAATGCTAGATGCATAAGCACTTTAAAGCATTTTGTCACTCTGAAAAAAAACACATACAAAAAACAAACCAAAAAAAAAAAAAAAACACTATACACTGATCCGCTATAACATTAAAACCACTGACTTGTGAATTGACTAACATTGATTATATTGATTATATTGTTACATTGACACCTGTCAATAGGTGGGATATATTAGGCAGCGAGTGAACAGTCAGGTGTTGAATTTTATGTATTGGAAGCAGGAAAAATGGGCAAGTGAAAAGATCTGAGTGACTTTGAGGGCCAAATAGGGATGGCTAGACGACTGGGGCAGAGCATCTCCCAAACAACAAGTCTTGTGGGGTGTTACCAGTATGCTATGGTTAGTACCTACCAAAAGATGTTCAAGGAATGACAAGCGGTGAATTGGCGTCAGAATCGTGGGCGCCTAAGGCTCATTGATGGACATGGGGAATGAAGGCTAGCATGTCAGGTCTGAACACACAGAAGAGCTACTGTAGCTCAAATGCTGAAAACCAGTGGTGTTAATGTCCTGGCTGATCAGTGTATGTGCTGCAATGTATAACTGTGCACACTTGTCTCAGCTTCGTCGTGCAGTCTGATAAACGCTCTCATTATGTATGAGGAATGATGTTGCTTCTGTTATAGATTGTTCAGTCTCTCCTGTATTTATAAATATTATTTGATCCTGAAAGTCCGCTTTCTTTAGTCAGTGTCCTCTTCTGGATCAGCAGTCAGATCTTCTGGATTCTAAAAGTGTTTCTAAATGTGTGGTTTAGTTAATGGCTTTAAAGAAACACACCAAGCACCGTAACCACTTCAGCCGGTTGTATTTGGTGCCAGGAGAGCCCTGGCACCCTCCCCTTAATAATTAGTCACACTTTTGTACTCCCCACCTCCACTTCCAATTCCAGAGAAGAAACTAAAGTACAGTTCTTTCTTAACGGATTCTGATTTTTTTTTTTTAGTCCCAATGGTCTACGTCACATGTGAAAACAACTGATGTAGGCAAACCTTGTAATTATATAAGTTTGCCTAATGTCAGTTGTAAGTTTGTATCATCTACAATTCATTTTGTTAGGATATCGCTGGATTTTAACTGCACAGTAATACACTCTTAATTATACTGTGATTCTATCAACTAGGAAGACTTCAGTGGCGGCTCTAGACTTTGTGTTTCCTTAGGCGAAACTCAAACATGAGGCCCCGACTAACGACCAAAGTAAAAATAAATAGGGGTTGCATTGTGTGTATAAGGTGGGTAGTCAAACATACTTTTTTATCTCAGATTCATTCACCTGGTGGTTCTGTGGATTCCTATCTGGTCTCTGCAGCTCTCTGAGATGTCTCTTGCGATCTCCAGAGATGTCTCTTGCGATCTCCAGAAGTATGAAAACGTTCTGTGGTAACCTGCGGCAACGCTCTGATTTGCTGGAGATCGCGAGACATCTCAGTCTGCAGCTCTGCACCCAGAGGAGCTGCAGACCGGAGGGTGTAGGGCTTGGGAGAGAGACACATAGAGGGGCTGGAGGGATACAAAGAGACACAGGGGGTTGAGGAAGGGGAAAAAGAGACAGAGGCTTTAACTAAACCCATTAATTTTAGTTATGTTGACTAAAATGTGACTAAAATTAAAATGGCTTTTTAGTCAAAAGACTATGACTAAAACTAAATTGAAATTTGCTGTCAAAATTAACACTGGTCAGGAAAAGTGGGGAGGGCTTGCAAAAAAATGCAAACTGAAGCTCTGCAACTTTTGCAAACTGTTTATTCTTATATTCCCCAAAGAAAACATTCCAGGGCAGACTGAATGGTGGGGCCTTCCACCTGGGGGCATAATGGGCAAGCTGCCGGGCCCCTCCTGTCTCGGGTCCTCGGTCACAGACTGAGGACCCGACATGTCAGTCTGCCCTAAGGTGATTTTGGTGGCCTTGAGGCCCCAGTTTGCACGGGGCCTTAGGTGTCCGCCTAAATCGCCTAATTAGAGAGCCGCCTCTGGAAGACTTTATCTATCACACTTCCAGTAATATCGCTGTCAAAAGTCTCTTATAAATTTCCATATGGTGTGTTGCTGAATACATTTTCCGTCCACAATGAGTATATTATCCACTGTATGTAGTGTGTTATGGCCTTTGAGACTGCTTTAGCTATTTATTTGGGCATCCTGGCATATGTCTCCTTTGGCCAGCCTTACATATGGAACACAGCGTTTTAATTTTATTTCCTTTTAACAGAGAAAACACACAATGACTTATTTCTTTTTACTGTGTAGCCTTTGTGACTTTGAGAGCTGTCCCTTGTCTCTCATTCCCTGTAATAAGTCAAATATAAGTCAACTGTTAGTTATATTTGTTAATTAATTTCTCCGTAGCATATTCGTTATACATTTTTTCTTTTCACAGTTTCTAGCATAGCATTAACATTCATTTCCTGGCCCCTTTCCAACCCAAACTTGAGCTAATTCCTTAGCAAATACTATTTGTTTAAAGTTGAATGAATGCTCCTGTAGTTTATAGCTTCTATGACATTAGACTAGGGTGCGATTTGACACTGGCAAACTGAATAGCAATTACATCATCACACAGTTATCCTAGATATTTTCCCCAGGTGCACGTAGCCCTTCCACAAAATCTATTGTAGTACTAAAATGTGGTGCTCATATGTTTAAAGAGCCATGCTACCACCCAACTAAAAAACACAGCAAAAAAAACACTTTAGTAGATATACCACCAATAAAAACATGTTCATTTAATTATTATTTTTTTCATTGGGGGTATCTAAAAACAACTTGCAAAAGTTGCAGACCTTTTGGCTGCAGCCGTTGCAAGCCCTCCCCTTTAAAACACGCCCAGTCTTTCTGTGGCTGTCCAATCACAGACTTCTCAATGCAGCTCAGTTAGAAGTCTTTGCAAGGTGCTCTGGCCAACTGCTGCCTCTTGAGTTTAGCTCCACTGAGCTAACCAAGCCAGGAAGTAACAGGGTCAGTTGTATGATTAAAATCTGCAGATTTTATAAATTGAAAAAAAAAAAAAAGAGGAAAAACTCTCCACACATATAACACTTCAGAAGTCTAAAGTACTTTTAGGGGCTGGAGTTTACCTTTATGCATTTCCTAATCCATTTCCATCTTGGTCTATTACAATTTGCTTAGAAGATACAGCATATTATTTAAAGTGTATTGATTTCTGTTTAATCATCTTCCACCAGCAGGCTTTTAATTACTTCTCTTGGTCTTGTTTTTCTGCCCCATACTTCCAGGTTATCCACAGGTCAGTATTTGTATAGCACAGCGGTTCCCAAACAGGCTGTGGGGTGCCGCGGAATGTTTCCCCGGTGCTCGGTGAATTATTATTTCATAGCTGTGACTCCTATGCACTCACAAAGTGTCTGACTGTCTGCCATTTATTGGGTTAATAAGTAGAATTAGGTGTATCAAAATAATGCTAAGGTGCAAAGGGAACATCATTAACGTTTAAATGATATGAGGAATTGTAAGGAGTTTGTAGCAAGAAACAGCAGTGGGGAAATAAAGAAAATGATATGACTGAGATTTATAGAGATCAATACTTTATGAGTACTCTAACTATGAATTATTACCATGAGATGCAAAATCAATGCATGACTGGCTGAGGACCAGCAAAGGAGAAATCTCCCGGCTCCCTCACACTAGTTTATCAACGAAATGGTTCGAGGGGTCAAACTGCTCTGATCATTAACCACAGCAGCAACTCCTGCTCAATCCGTACATATGTTAAAAATAATAAAAAAAAAAAAATTAAAAAAAAAAGCAGTTTTCGTGCTTATAGTGTCCCTTCAAGATTTGACAAAACACAAAAAATGAGAAACCACAGACTTGACTGAGCAATGAAAATGTTATTATAAAACTCCACTTCAAGAAGAGCATGTGGACACAAGCTAAAACCAGGGGTCCTATAGCCTGAACATATTTCATTCTGTTTATTTAATTTGTTCATACTGAATATTGATTTGTTTTAATTAGTCCGCTGAAAACAGGGCTTCTTACACTAAATCCCTATGAATTGCATTTGCCATAATGCTCAACCAGACCAGCCAGACTAGAGCAGGATTAGCTTCAAGGTAAATGTAGTCCACAAGTATCTGATGATCCAAAGTTAGCCATCACAGATATAATCCCATGAAGGATGAGACTCATACTTCCATGGCTCTAGTAAGTATTAATCTAATGTAGCATTACTATAAATGTCTCTTTTCATCATTACTGGATTCTAGATTTAAAGGGACACTATAGTCACTTGAACAACTTTAGCTTAATGAAGCAGTTTTGGTGTATAGAACATGCCCCTGCAGCCTCACTGCTCAATCCTCTGCCATTTAGGAGTTACATCCCTTTGTTTATGAACCCTAGTCACACCTCCCTGCATGTGACTTGCACAGCCTTCCATAAACACTTCCTGTAAAGAGAGCCCTATTTAGGCATTCTTTATTGCAAGTTCTGTTTAATTAAGATTTTCTTATCCCCTGCTATGTTAATAGCTTGCTAGACCCTGCAAGAGCCTCCTGTATATGATTAAAGTTCAATTTAGAGATTGAGATACAATTATTTAAGGTAAATTAAATTTTTTTTCATGCAGGCTCTGTCAATCATAGCCAGGGGAGGTGTGGCTAGGGCTGCATAAACAGAAACAAAGTGATTTAACTCCTAAATGACAGTGAATTGAGCAGTGAAATTGCGGGGAATGATCTATACACTAAAAAATCTATACACTAAAACTGCTTTATTTAGCTAAAGTAATTTAGGTGACTATAGTGTTCCTTTAACTTCTGAAAATTGCATTCCCTACATTGAGGAACCTTTACCGCATGAAACCCAATGTGGCTTAGTACAATGGTCAGTCAAATGATGAAAGATAAGAAAAGGGCATTCAAAGCATTTAGATCAGAGAGGTCGATTGCTTTATATAGCAAATATAAGCATGTCAAAAGGACTTGGCTAAACTTCAAAATGAAAAGAGAGCAAGAGCAACCCCCAAAAGGTTTTTTTTTTTTTTAAGTATGTTAATGCCCAAAAGGTTAAGAGTGAAAATGCTGGTTACTATTATTATTATTATTTCCATTTATATAGCGCCAACAGATTCCGTAGCGCTTTACAATATTTTGAGAGGGGGGATGTAACAATAAATAGGACAATTACAAGAAAACTTACAAGAACAATAGGTTGAAGAGGACCCTGCTCAAACGAGCTAACAGACTATAGGAGGTGGGGTATTAGAAACATTAGGACAGAATATATCAAGTAGGAGTGAAGCAGAGCTGGAGGAGAGAGTAAAGCACTGTCCTATAGGAGAGAGCAAGAAGCAGGTATGTAAGGTAGAGATTACTCTGGGAGGCCATAAGCTTTCCTAAAGAGATGGGTTTTAAGGCACTTCTTAAATGATTGAAGACTAGGGGAGAGTCTGATGGCGGTATGCAGGCTATTCCATAGGAGAGGAGCCACCCGCGAGAGGTCCTGCAAGCGCGAGTTGGCCGTACGGGTGCGAGCAGCGGTCAGGAGGTGGTCACAGGCAGAGCGGAGGGTACGAGGAGGGGCATATCTATGGATTAGTGAAGAGATATAAGTGGGGCTAGAATTGTTCAGTGCTTTAAATGTATGGGTTAGCACTTTGAATTGACTCCTATAGCATACAGGGAGCCAATGTAAGGACTGGCAGAGGGGTGAGGTGTGAGAGGACCGACTAGAGAGGAAAATCAGTCTAGCTGCAGCATTCATTACAGACTGTAGCGGGGCAATACGGCTTTTGGGGAGACCAATCAGGAGAGGGTTACAGTAATCCATGCGGGAAATTACTAGAGCATGGACAAGCTCCTTGGTAGCATCTTGCGTAAGAAAGGGGCGAATGCGGGCTATGTTTTTGAGTTGGAACCTACAGGACTTGGCAACAAACTGGATGTGAGACTCAAAGGTGAGACCAGAGTCAAGTATGACGCCAAGACAGCGCGCTTGCAGGGATGGACTTATGTGGATATCACTGACTTGAAGGGAGAGCGAGAGAGGAGGATCAGTATTAGGAGGAGGAAAGACAAGGAGTTCAGTTTTAGAGAGGTTAAGTTTCAGAAAGCGTGAGGACATCCAGTCAGAGATGGAAGAAAGGCAAGCAGTGACACGTTGCAGGACGGCAGGGGAGAGGTCCGGGGAGGAGAGGTATATCTGAGTGTCATCAGCGTACAGGTGGTAGTGGAATCCAAAAGAGGCAATAAGTTTCCCAAGAGAGGCAGTATAAAGAGAAAATAGAAGGGGACCAAGGACAGACCCTTGGGGAACTCCAACCGAGACAGGACGAGGGGAGGAGGTGTCCTTGGAAAAGGAGACACTGAATGAGCGTTGGGAGAGATAGGAGGAAAACCAAGAGAGGACAGAGTCACAGAGACCGAGCGATTGAAGAGTTTGAAGGAGGAGAGCATGATCAACGGTGTCAAAGGCAGCAGAGAGGTCAAGGAGAATTAATATGGATTTAGTGGAGATTAGGTCATTAGTCACTTTGATAAGAGCAGTCTCAGTAGAGTGGAGAGGGCGGAAGCCAGACTGAAGAGGGTCAAGGAGAGAGTTGGAATTAAGGAAGAGGGACACACGGGTAAAGACAAGTCTTTCCAAAAGCTTTGATGACAAAGGGAGCAGGGATATGGGACGATAGTTAGAAGGGGAGGATGGGTCAAGAGATGTTTTTTTCAGGATAGGTATTACAGTGGCATGTTTAAGGTCAGCAGGAACAGTGCCAGAAGAGAGAGAGCAGTTAAAGATGTGTGTTAGGCTAGGCACAAGACAAGGGGAGAGAGATCTGATGAGGTGAGATGGGACAGGATCGAGCGGGCAAGTGGTGGGGCGAGAGGAATGGAGAAGCGCAGCCACCTCTTGTTCAGTAGCTGGGTAGAAAGTCTGGAGGGTAGGGAAAGCAAGATTTACATGTGGTTGAGAAAGAGAACGGCAAGGAGGGGAGAATTGTTTCCTTAGCTGTTCAATCTTGTCGGTAAAGTAGCATGCAAAGCTATCAGCTGTAAGGTTAGTTTGGGGGGTGGCCACAGCAGGGCGGAGAAGGGAATTAAAGGTGTCAAAGAGACGTCTGGGATTGCGGGAGCATGAACTAATGAGAGAGGAAAAGTATGACTGTTTGGCGAGAGCGAGGGCCGTGCTGTATGAAAGCAACATGAATCTATAATGGAGAAAGTCTGCCTGGGTGCGGGACTTCCTCCAGGAGCGTTCAGCACAACGAGAGCAACTCTGCAGATAGCGTGATGATTTATTATGCCAAGGTTGGGGTCGTGTCCTCCTCGAGGTGCATGTTTGGAGCGGGGCTGCAGCGTTCAAGGCAGATGTGAGGGTAGTGTTATATGTGGAGATTGCCAGTGAGGGACAGGAGAGGGAAGGGATGGATAGCAGTTGTGAATCAATGTCAGCTGACAGCTGCTGGAGGTCAATAGAGTTATGGTTCCTCCTGAGCTGAGGGGGGTTAGGCTGAGATTGTTGGGTGAGGGGGTAATTGAGAGCAAACGATAAGAGGTGGTGATCAGAGAGAGGAAATGGAGCGTTGCAGATATTAGATATTGTACATGAATAAGAGAAAATAAGGTCGAGGGTATTGCCAGCTACATGAGTGGGAGAATTAGCCCACTGCAAGTCCAAGGGAGGAAGTGATTGAAAGTAGTTTAGAGGCTGCTGGGGTTAAAGGATGGATTAATGTGAATATTGAAGTCTCCAAGAATTAGGGATGGGATGTTGGAAGAGAGGAAGTAGGGTAGCCAGGCAGCAAAGTGGTCAAGGAAGAGGAGAGGGGAACCAGGGGGACGATAGATTACGGCAATGTTAGCAGAGAAGGGTTTGAAAAGGCGAATTGAATGAATTTCAAATGATGGGAAAGAGAGGGAAGGGGGGTGGACAGGGTTTTACAGGAGCAGTGTGGTGAGAGAAGAAAACCTACACCGCCACCTTTAATCTCTGCTTGTCTTGGATTATGGGTAAAGTGAAGACCACCAAAGGACAGTGAGGCAGGTGTAGCAGTATCATAGGGAGAGAGCCATGTTTCTGTTTAGGGAGTGTGAGATAAATAGACTTAATTAAAAACATGAAGATTTAGTTATCACTAAACTAGTTAACAAAGGGATCTTTATACTAACCCACCCCTGCACTAAATCGGAGCAAGAGTTACTCACCAGAAACAATAGTTGCTATAAATATTCTTTCTTAACAGTTTCGTTGCTGGTGCAGACAAAGAAACTCTACAAAATGGCTTCAGAATGTAAGTGAGCAGAAAACTAGATACTTTTGTTTTGAGGAAATGGCTTTAGAATTATTCAATGTCGAACTATTCTAAGAATTTTTTTTGTTGCTCTCCTCTCATGACCAAATACCATTTATCTAAATATATTATGTATTTACTGCAAATAAAATTTCACTACTGTCCACATTGTTGCTTCTATTATACACTTATAGACAAACATTATTTGTTGCGCGAAAAGAGTGACAATATGTAAGATTTGGACAAGAGGGTCTGTCCTTCTAAAAGAGGGCCACTTGGGTGGTATGCTGTATGTTATTTTGTAATGCTAACTCAGTGTCATCATTTGTCCTCAATTTATAGTAATTTAGTGTCCACATTTTAGCTAAATTAGAGCTTTTACACTCCAATCTTTAGAACCAGTGTTAAGAGTAGTATTTCTCCAACTGTGATCTAAAGTTAAATGCCAGCCACAACCGAATTTCCTATTAAGCAGAGTAGGTGCCTAGTCACAGCCCTTATAATGTGCCTTTTTGGGTTTTAATTTACTTGTGGGAAGAGATTAGCACCTTGATTAGTGTCCTCTGTAATATAGAAACATAGAATGTGACGGCAGATAGGAACCATTCGACCCATCTAGTCTGCCCAATTTTCTAAATACTTTAATTCGTCCCTGGCCTTATCTTATAGTTAGGATAGCCTTATGCCTATCCCACGCATGCTTAAACTCCTTTACTGTGTAAACCTCTACCACTTCAGCTGGAAGGCTATTCCATGCATCCACTACCCGCTCAGTAAAGTAATACTTCCTGATATCATTTTTAAACCTTTGCCCTTCTAATTTAAGACTATTGTTGTGGTAGTTTTACTATTTTGAAAACCTTAATAGTAGGGTTGCAGGAACAGTTATAGAGGGTGTAAAACTCAGTGCTGTCCCAGATCCTCCAGTGTCAGTGTGTGAGGCTGGACAGGAAGTGGGAGGGATCACTTCCCATCTGCCACTAACAGCCTCTCACACAGGAAATGCATTGCAGGAGGAGTAGGGGAAGTTCTCAGTGATGCACACTGTGTAACAGCTACTGCAGCTCTAATATCATCAATGTGACTGGACTACAAAAGACATAGAAGGAGTACTTTATAAAAAAAAAAAAAAACCTTCAAACTCTAGCACTTAAAGCCTAAACTTGAGAATAGACCCTTTACTGTAATCAAATGTTTAACTCCTCTTAAAAACGAAACACCTCGTCAGAGGCATAACTAAAAACCACTGCATCCTGATGGGAAAATTACCCAGGGCCCCTTCCCCATGTGTCTCATTCTCCCCCCCAATACCTTCATGTGTTTCATTCCCTCCCCCAGATCCCCTCTTATGTTCTCATACCCCAAGCCCCTCCATGTGTCCCATTCTCTCCTCCAGCCCCTCTGTGTGTCCCTCCCTCCATTTCCTGCATGTGTCCCATTCTCTCACCCAGCTACTCAGTGTGTCCCTTCCCCCCTTCCAGTCCCTGCATGTGTCCAATTCCCTTCCTCTGCCCTTCCATGTGTCCCATTCCTTCCCACCCCCAGCCCTGCGTTCTATTCCCTCCTCCCAGCCCCTCCATGTATCCCATTTACTCCCCCCAGCCCTTCCATGTGTCTCAATCTCTCCCCACCAAACCCTTCCATGTATCCCATTTACTCCCCCCCAGCCCTTCCATGTGTCCCATTCCCTCCTCCCAGCCCCTCCATGTATCCCATTTACTGCCCTCAGCCCTTCCATGTGTCTCATTCCCTTCCCCCCAGCACCTCCATGTGTCTTATCCTCTCCAGGAAAAATGTTTGTGAAAATTGAATTGTAATAGCTGTTGTGGAATATCAATACTCTATCAGTCAAAAAGCATTATCAATCTTTTACCAGTGCTGGATTGTAATATAGACCATAGTAAAGTGAGATATATTATATATAGACAGCAGAATAATAAAAATCAGCGGCTAAAGGGGGGCGGAGTCTGGAAACGAGATGGGCCAGATGTCATTTCTGCGGGCTCCGACATCCACGGACCTAATCCGGCGAAAATCAGCCCACAAACCTGCCATCCAGCCACACGACCACCGGCATAATACGGGGGAGATCCCCCGGAATCGATCGATGCCCTTCAGGTACACCCCGAAGCAGGCAAAGCCTAAACTACGAGCCCGGGCCTACCTCCCATCAGCCCACCACGGCCTGGATTACCTATCAGGCGGGGACTTCCTAGAGGAGGACTTCATCTCGGCACAGCTCCGACCACGGAACCTCAGGGATGGGGCGCAGATCCCAGAAACCACCACCAGGTATAGATCAGCCTGATATAGGCATTATGCTTCAGAGGCAAACACCCGCCAAAATGGCGGCCGCACAAGGCCCTGACTCCCCACAAGAGTCTGACTCAGGGGAGCAAAGCACTCACGGGGTTACATGGCTACAACCCACACCCCAGCAGGGTACCACCGAACCAGCCACCAAACAGGACCTACAGCATATGCAAAACATGCTGCAGGAAATACAAAGCCTACTAGCTGCAGATCTACCTACCCTTAAAACCAGCATGCAACAAATCACTGAAAAGGTAGTACACACAGAAAGAAGTGCAGGGGATTCAAAGAGAAATCACCTTGCTGCAAGACTCCCTCTTACAACTACAACACAATCAACAAAACTTAGAGGTACAACTAGCAGCCCAAGAAGACAAACACAGACGCAACAACATTAAAATCCAAGGAATCCCTGGCACAGTCTCCAAAGAGGACCTACCTCACTATGTGAGACGGCTCACGCAAGCTATACTTCCCCCTGCAGTGGCAAGGAAACTCACCCTTGCCGGCATATACCGACTACCCACCCCGGCAAAAGCATCTACTCCCCTTGCAGGAGACGTCATAGTCCGCTGCACCCTTCCCCAAGATAGGGGACACATAATGTCGGCACTCAAGGGCATGACGCCACTCAACTTTGAGGAGTCTCAATTGACTTTTTTCCAGGACTTAACCAGAGCCACTCTCCAATGGCGAAGGACCCTCAGCGACTTCACCAGCCAGTTACGCTCCGCGGGCATACCATATCGGTGGGGAAAACCACGTCACCTCCTGGTTACACATCAAGGAAACACGTACAGAATCGCTACAGGGCCCGACGCTGCCGCGCTACTACCAAAACTGGGTCTGCCATCGAAGAACACCCAGAACACCACCCCGGCCTGGGACCCGGAGACGATCGAGCCGTTTATCCCGAGGACGCGGAGAATGGACACTCACGCCACATGACGGGAGTGGGGGGAGAAGTCTCCTACCCCGCCCCGCTCAAGGGCTAAAAATTGCAAATTTTCTTTTCTTTAAAAGTTTTTTCTCCTATTCCTTTTCATCCTCTGCCACTTAAGCTTTGTTGATATCTCACTAGTTACTATGACGCTCTAAGAACCCATACGACGCGCTGACAGCCTATCAGAGATGGCGCTGGCACACCAGTGCACTAAAGTAATATGCACTACCATACAGAACACAACTCCCCCCCCCCGACAGCCCCTAGGTTAGGGTTAATACCCCTCGAGAGTAACTCGAACGGACCAAGGATAAGGCCTCCTGACAAGATACTCTCACGACTAACACCACAGACCACTAGGTAACAACACAGATAGACTTAGCACTCTGAATTTAAAAATAAAAAATGTTTTAAGCCTTATGCATAATAAGTCTGGAGTACACAGTTCACGACCTGGATAGGGTGGCTTAGGTGATTTGGAGAGGTCAGACAGCTTGCAACTTTCCTGTCCTACCTCTACCCATTTGCAAACAAAACTGTACTCATGGGATTGCTCGAAGGGGGAGTGGACTAGATAATTGGCTAACTACTCTCCAAATTGCCAAATTCGGTTAGAAAGCCATAGGTACCGATCTCCATACAGGTGTCCACTTGGAAGGTCAATCTCAACTGACAGCATTAGCCAACTTTGCTCCAGATGCATAGTTTAATTCCAGTCTGTGAGAACCACTGGACACATACACCTAAGATAAAAGGCGACTGGGCAGTGTGAATTTTAAAGCAAAGCCTGCCTGTGGTTTAGACAGGCACTATCATATCGATCAGTCAGATAATACTCAGACGCAAGTTTATACTTAACAGGAATCTCGCATGGTGGCCATTACGCACACTAGCCCTTACTCCCTAACGCGAAGGTCTCCTTCTGAACATAATCTCTCACACGCCCGTTGGCACAGTGCTAGACCATTAACCACCCTGCTCATACAAATATAAAAATATGCAAAGTTATTCCTGCCATACAATTGTATTTATATGTCTACTAAACTCCTGGCGATAGCTGTTGTGGCATTGCTAGAAAACTGTTACTTACATAACCTATGCACGAAAAATAAAGAATTAAAAAAAAAAAAAAAATCAGCGGCTAAAATTATTTTTTTTGTTGAATTAAAAAATGTTACGGTTAAGGGAGTAATCTTGTTACTCTTGTTTGAGATTACATACATGCCTGCTCAATAAGCCCCCACATGGGGTCAAATGATAATATTGCAACAATAAATTATGCAATACCAGGGGTGCTGATCGGTGGGACACAGGACAGAGTCTTCCGCCCAAGAGTACATTTTAAGGCCCCGTCCACCCTTTAATTCTGGACTGCTGCTGGATGGTTGACTTAGATATAAAATTCAGAGAGAACTAACACCTAAAATTGTAGATTTTAAGGAGACTTGGGTCCAATAATAAATAGTGACAGAGTCAGACCTAGGGCTTTTTAGGAGCTGACTTGCTTCAACTCAGTTCAACTCTTCCCCAGTAATGCCCCTGCCCTGCAGATAGAATGGGTGAGAACTGAAGTGCAAAAACATTTGTTTGCATGTTTTGAGCATCAGGAAAATAAACGTAAAGCCTGCTAAACATCAATCCATCCATTCATCCACATACGCAACAGATGAGCATTAATAGAACGAGACTACCTCTCTTTTGATGTCACTAATCTAACTGCAGAATCAATTGGAAATCAGGCCTCGGCTTGCCATGTTTACAGATTAACAGAAAATAATGACACATCGTTATAGCTGCAACAAAAGAAATGTAATAGATAGTGATAGAGGACAACTCGATAAGACTGGACGCTGAAAATGAGGAAACAAGTAACAGAGAAACATGATAAGAATATAAAGAATAAAGACCTGTTATACAGGAGAGTCAATATGTACACCTACCTGTGAGTCCCATTCAACATACTGACCTTTCTACCAAGTGTAGGTGGCTGTAGTCATGATAACGAGTCTGTGTACTCTGATTCCGCTGTAGGTTTGAAAGTAACAACATAAAGAGCCCCTGAGACAATGTATAGATCATAAACTATTTTTACAAAATATGTTGAGATCGGTTACATGTGAGTCCCTAAAACTCTCTTAAGATCATCACACTAATTGCACCCACAGGGTCGATTCGTCTCGTGTACTGGTCAAATAATTAATGGTTATTGATTAAACCACAGGTGGATGTTCCCTAGGCATAAAATCTATTTAATTTAACTATTAACCTTTCAAACTCCAAGTGGTTGTTTTGTACAATGCAGTATTGCTCACACGGGGCATTTGATAATGTATGAACTGTCAGTAATTCACAGTAAAATCAAGTGGAATTTCAAATGGCAGGTCAAAATAGCTGAATTGTAAAAATTCTGCATTTTTCAGTTTAGATATTTTGGTTGACAGTTTTAAATACAACAATCCCCACTTTAGTGAATATTCCCACCACTGTTTCTTGCTTGGTTTTGTACGGGTGTATTCCTTTTACACAGACTGTTTACCGCAAGAAGACAGCTCTTAGAATCGTCAAATTTAAACCCTCCAGTTTTCTTTTCCTCATTTAAAAACTATTTTGGGTCTCGGTAGCTCCATGATATAAAAGCAGAAGTTTTGCTCGCTAACAGTTTCCGTATTTCATTGCTTTTTGGGCACAATAAGGGTCTGTAGGTCTTTGAATTCAATTTTAGATCAAATTGTTTTCCTGTTTTTAAAAATCCTATATATTTCTCTATAAAGCAAACACATCAAGAAGAGAGCACAACTTATACCTGGTAGTCACGATCAAATACAAAAATATTTCAGTGGTTCACTGCTACTTCCAACCTCTAAGTAATACTGAATAGTGCTAAACAAATCACAGATCATGAATAGCAAGGGTGCCCAAAAAGTAGATCCACATTTATTGTAGGGGGGGCGGGGCCGGGCCGCCGAGCCGACTGGACGCCATATGCATGGGCTCCAGCTCTAGGCTCGTGAAAAGGGCTCAAAAAGCCGACATAGACTGCTGCAATGCCAGAGCCGTCGATACCGCTACATGGAGAGGGTTACCAGCTTCAGCCCGATACCCCGCAGGAGGCACACCACGCACCGGGTGAGCAGAAACGGCCACCTTCGGCCTGCAAGCCGCCACAAGCCAGTCCTCGTGCACTCAGACACCGCGGAGAGACACTCTGCGGGAACAGGAAAAACCGCAGGAACTAAGCCTCTGGTCGTGGGATGATACCCCGGCTCGGGGCACAGCCCCGCTCCCCCCCAGACCGGTGGGGGTTATCCCGGCATCATGGCGGCGGCCCGCACAGTGGCGGGAGATCCCGCGCTCGGCCTGTGCCGCCCGCCTACACTAGCAACGGCTGAAAAAGGGAAAAAAAACAGCCAGCTAGCAGATATGGAAGCTGCCAGGAACGCACCCTAATACAGAATAAAGGGGCGCAAGCAACCATTGGATGGGGCACTACAGCCCACACAAAGCCACAATTTGGAAGGCTGCTGATGAGGATCCTGCATAAAAGGCTTGAAAGGCCATTAATATCCCCCAGGGCGAGCGGCTAGAGCACCAACAAGGACACATACCATGTTGTGATACCGCGGACTCTTGCAGAGGTGGACCCACAGATGCCCACCCTCGGGTAACCGGGGTGCTGGTAGGGAACCGGTCGGACCCTTTGAACTTGGTGGTGATTCAGAGGATTTTGCCCCTGACTCAGTGAGCCCTGTGGGACCGGTAGACGTGGACCCTCCGGTGAACCGGTGGCCGGGGGGGCGCGCACTGGTACCAAGTATGTGACCGGAGCCAGGCGAGGCATGGACTGACTGGGACCCGGGGGTGGTTCCGGGGGAATCGGGGAGGTGCAGGGGACGGGTGGCAGGTGGATTCTACGTGGGGGGGATCTGCTAGACTGCCCACGCAACCGAGTGCCCACGGCGCCACGGATCTACCCACTGACGGACCGGAGTTTGCCCAGGGTGGAAGCAAAAGAGGGTCCCTCAGACACGGAGGTGCCCATGGGCCCCATATGGGGATGGCCCAACCTAACTTGACAACACCTAGGACTCATTTGGCCAAAAGCGTAGTCATTCCGAACAGCCCTGCTCCGGTATTGCTTCAGTCCTTATTAGTAATTTTTAGTTTATAAGCATATGTTACCCCGCATGTCAGAGCTTCAATAGACTAGGCGATGCTAACGCACTTAACATAAAGAGTTAGTATACATATTCCCTCTAGTTGAAACTGTGCAGGGTAGTACAAATTGATGAGCATCTGACCTAGCAGCAAGGGCACGATGATATGTTTCTAATTGCTACCAGAAGTTTTTCATGTTTCAATACTGCCTATTTACCTGCCTAATTACTGCATTGTATGTTACTAGGCCTAAGCAACCACACAAACCAACCAACCAACACGAAACACTTGCACAAATCAGCTAACACAAAGCATATGCACAAACCAGCCGGCACAGAGCAATTACACCGACTAGCTAACACGAAACAACTGCATAAACCAGCTAACACAAGCTAACTACCCAAACCAGCTAACACAAAGCACCTGCACAAACCTGCTAACACAAAACACTTGCACAAACCAGCAAACACAATGCACTTACACAAACCAGCCAACACAGGCTACACGTTAGCCAAGGTAATCAACTAACTGGCAAACCAAATGCAAATGAGACACGTGACACAACCTATATTGCAATTGTCCTTAGGACGATACAAGTGGCTTCTGCGAGCACATAAGCATCCAGAGGCTATCTGATACACTGCAGTAATTTGTTATATATCTTCTTATGTTTTTCCAAAATGAATGCATTGTTTACGCTTTATCCCCTGCGTGGGAAAACGACTTATTGTGTTGACCTCAATAAAAACAGATTTAAAACACATTTATTGTAGTACTACAACTCCCATGATGCTTTGATTGTCTTTAGAATGACAAAACATTATGGAAATTGTAGTTTTAAAAAATTTGGAGCTCTTCCTTTTTGGCACCCTTGATCTATAGAATGAGTAAGTTAAACCCTTATTGTTTCGTGGTTAGCGTATATTAACTCTTCCTTTGTAAGATTATGATGAAATCTATACATCTGTCAATATGAGTTTTGAAATTCTATCTGTGTGGTCATTTGGTAATTGGAGTTCTAGGTAATACATTGGTTTTTGTGTCCATTGTTGTTAAGCTGGTTTTTTGTTTTGTTTATTTTTCCGATTTACCCCTTTAAGGACCAAACTTCTGGAATAAAAGGGAATCATGACATGTCACACACGTCATGTGTCCTTAAGGGGTTAAAAGGTGTAACTTTTCATCAATGTTAATTCTGAATCTAAATCTCAACCATGAATTTCTAACAGTTTTACTATTTCAGTAATATATATTCAGGAAAGCAACTGCTAGATCACCTACATACAGATAAACATTATGATCATGTCTGACGCCTAATTAGATAAGTGAAGTGGTTGATATGAAACAAAGAGAAATGTTATCCTAATAAACCATTGTGAATATATTTGCATGATGTCTGCAACTGAATTGGTAAGGAAGAGCCAACCTGAATTGTATCCAAGAAAAGAACACATTTGTCCTAACAAACTTTGTTGGAAAATGTGATATCTAAAGCCACTGCTCAAATACAAAAAAAATTAAAAATTTATTTTTAGTAGACATATCTCAGACATCTCAAATGAAATAATGCAAACATTCAATTATGCATTTTTTCATTGGGGGTATATGTAAAACAGCTTGCAAAAGCTACTGATCTCTTGTCTGCAGCCTTTGCAAGCCCTCCCCTTCTAACCCCGCCCAGACTTTCTGTGGCTGTCCAATCACAGACTTCCCAATGCAGCACAATGAGAAGTCTTTGCAAGGCAGGTGCTCTATGTAATTGCTGCCTCTTGAGTTCAGATCCACGTTCAGAGCTAACGAAACTTGGAAGTAACATTACCTGTTGTCTGCTTGAAATCCATAGGGGGTGTAACCAGATTAGTTTATAAAGGTGCCAATTTCTATTGAAACTGCACTTTTTGTGTAAAATTAGCAACAGAGGACACACTCTTCACACATAAAGCATTTAGAAAAGCCAAAGTGCTTTAGGGGTCCAGAGTGTAATGTGCCCCGAGTAAAACACACTGTAACGGATCGACTGGCACCCCGACTGGGCACCTCCGTTGAAGGATGCTCCTAGCACTTCCTGAGGACTCCAAGCACTGCAGCAGACACCAAAACCACCAAACCGTAGGAGCATATGAATGCTCTCAAGCATATGAATGCTGTAGACAGTTGAATAGGAACCATATGAATAGGTTTACTCTCCTAGCAGTCAAACTGGAACAGCATACAATAAATCCTTCCCCCAATAATGAGACGACACTTCACTTTGAGGGTTAAAACAGGAACTTCCTGTACTGTCACATACAGTCTCTTTTATTCCCAAATCACAAACATAGTACAGCCCACAGGGCGTTACAAAACAACCAATCACATATCAGTTACATCCCACATATTCCCTCCCCTTATCCTGAGAGGAAACTCAATTACACATACAGTTAAAACATACTTTCTACCCAACTTTCATAACTCTAAAACCATACATCACATTCACATAAAATTACATATTCACAATCAATCCATTCAGGGGAACAACATATTCAAAAATGGCACAAATCAGACAAGGGGTTCAAAAGTTAGTAAAAAGTCCTTTGTGACTAAATGAAGCATGGCTTTCTGGCCCAAACCAGTTTCAGAGTCTTCTATCCTGGAGATAAGTAATTCAATTATCTCCCAGGACAGACACAAGACTCCATTAAGCACATGGTTGCAAAAAGACACAAAACACTTTAAAATACATAAAGTCACCTTACACATAACACACAGACATTTCACATATCCCCAGATAGCTGGGATCTGAGTGCACATTATTAGATGAATGGCACTCAGATCACACAAATAAGCCTTTCTGCAGGGGAAATAAACGGTTTAACCTGCAGGGCCATTGTCCAAAGGGAGCAGGCGAGCAACCAGGCTTCTCCAGTTCACAGTGGCGAGGTTGGTTTCGCCACACACACAACTGTCCTAAATTACCCTGTTAGGTTGATATCTGCAACTGAAGTGACAGAGACAAGTCACCAGCGAAATAAAAGAGTTTGGATCCTAATGAATTTTCATGAATATTTTTGCATGTTTGGGCTTCTTAACTCCCGAGATATGGCTTTGTATAACTTTTATTTACAGCTGAATATTACAATATGATACAGTGCTGCACATATAAACTGTACGTGCAATTATGTAGTCAGATTTTAGTGCTGAAAATTAATTGGCACAAGTTCAGTAACCTTAGCTTGTACATTTTGCTGGCGTCAAAATAAATCTATACTATTCTATTAATCATTCAGAACCCATTTTATTAAGTTGTTTTTAACACTAGAGTGTTGCATGTATCACAATGATTTCTGTATATGGTAAACGTCCTCATTCACTTGCCCCTCGTGTCTTTACCATATTCCCGTTCAAATTTAAATTTGGCCGCCGTGAAGATCAGCTGTCTCCACTCAGAGTATTTTTGTATCTGGAAGCATCTACGCTTCTGATTAATGGACGTGTTTCCACATTCACGTCTCCGTGTTTGGTTAACCCCCTTCTCATACTTGAATAATTCTTGTTCAACCTTTCTCACACCATTTTCCTCTATTGATCCAGCAGATCCACGAAACCCAACAAAGCGGAATTCTACTGCAACAAACAGGGAAAATAAATCTTGCGTGCAAAAGGTAATCTGATATCTGCTCAAATCACCTAGCTGTTACTAATGCTTATATTAATGGTAGAGACAGAAACATGTTGTTTTGATAAATTATATATAGAGTTGTGTAACTGAAACTCAGTTGCAGAATTACAGCCCAGCCTCGTGAGTCTCCACTTTCAAGGAAGCTCTGTTGATCAGGGACATGCTTCCAAGATATTTGTGGTAGCATTGGGACTAAAAAAGGAGGATATGAATAGCTGGAACTGGAAGTCTGGAACCAAGGTAGGCCAAAGCACTGGACTTATAAAATTGTGAAGAAGGGTCTTTGTCAGATAGGTCTCTGGGTCAGGGCAGGCAGTGAGAGTTTGTAGCCCAGAAGACAACACAGGAGACAGAAAACCAGAAAAGAACTATGAGAGCAGTAAGTGCAGGAGCGACTATGGAAATGGAAGAAGGATGCAAGGCTAGAGTACAGAACATTGGGATTAAGGCAATACAGCAACTGAAAATTGAGCACTGTTTGAAGCATGTTTGAGGTTTTATAAGCACAGCTGATATACTAGTGGAGCAACCTTGATGCCTGAGGCTCTGACATCATTTGACATGTATATGCAAACTCTAACACTTAATCAATGCAGCACTGATACTCAGCACTAAAAGTCAGGTAACGAAAGTATCAGTGTCTCAAAAATAGGGGAGCCTGATCCATTTTTCTAAACTCATCAACAGTAGTAAATAAAACACCTCTTTTAGCAGATAATTTAATATATTAATTGTTCTTCCCCTAAAGAATACTTATTGTACATAACATCTTGTTTTCTTAAGTCACAACGAGTAATATCTAGCATTTTGTACAGTGATGTTAACGAGCAGATCATCAGAAAAATCTTTGTATTGGTATTTTACGATGTTTAAATTTAACCATACATACAAATATAAAACAGAAATATTCACATTAAAGGAACACTGTAGTGCTGGCATAGATGTTTAGGTGACCAGCCACCCTTTCTGTGCAGTTTAAAGGTGATTAACCTTTCTCTTCTCCATCGTTGTGACAGTATCGCCATGGGTGCCCCGCCTCCGTGGCTGAGATCATCTATCTTGATGAACTCAACCAATCCAAAGCTTTCCTATAGGAAAGCATTGGGAGACTATTGTGCATGCGCTGCAAGACACCACTCTGCTCCATATCGCATTTCCTCATAGAGATGCATTGAACCAATGCGTCTCTTCGGGGAGCATTCAACGGTGTGTATGGTAAGACTATGGGAAGCCTTCTAGAAACCTCATATTCAATAAAAAGTCATAGGCATCTTTTTAGATACCTGTTCCCACAAACCATTGCAAGTGATGGCTGATGGGAAATGACATCATCAAATGGGGAGGCTGAATGCCAAAAGATTAGAGCATATATAAGACAAACACGATTATTTACTAAAGTGAATTCAAAGTTAATTTCAAATTTAAGTAAAAAAAAATGCAAACTACAAACAGAATTGATCTGCATAATGTTTAGCTATTTTGGCAAAAAGTTCAACATTTTCTTTCTATTTCCGACAGTTTTAGTGACTAACTCTCAAAGTAGTCTCTAATTTGACATTGTTTGACTGCGTTGGAATGCCCATGACGTTTCAATGCAATATATGCATTTTTCATAAATACTCTGGGTTTTCTTTTGTAAATATTATATATTTTTAAAAAACATAACATTTCCATAAGCCATTGTTCAATTTTTAAATCACAAGAATATTTGTAATAACGGAAAGGTCTGATATCACTATGGTATACTATAATGTTAATAGCCATTCAAAAGCATTTATATGCAGTACAGCTTTCTGGGAACTTCAGCTACCACTGGGAACAATCCCCTCAATTGCACCACGCTCAACTAGACTTTAACTATTAGAATGTCCTTTAGACTGGTAACACAAAGTCTCAGAGAATCAAAATGTTCTACTAATATTAAAAGCATCAGGAGGTAATAACAATTCCATGATAGCTTATTCCAAGTGCACTAATACTTATTCTTGAATCACAGGTCATCATTTATTATATATTTTTGTTGTTTTATGTACAAGTGCCCAGTCATGGTAATATAACATTGTACATGTAGATCTTTAACGTCTTACGAGAGTGCTCATTTTGGAAACCATGGTGTTCATTGTGTGCTTGATTTTACTATTCAAATTTAGTCTTTGTATAATGAGGTCTCACTCCATAAACCTTTTTTTTTCTGATGACCTTAAGTATAATTTATTATAGTATAACTTATTATGTTATAGTATGAAATGGAAATCAATTAATAATATTGATTTATTATGTGTATCTGCCCCTGGCCAAATTGAAGAAGAAGTGCGTGCACGCTCCTGAAGTAATTTCACACCGGACACAAGTTTCTGGTTGATGAAAAACGTAGGAATGTTTATTCAGAGGGGACGGCAAGTCCCTTTTAAAGCAGGATTACATCATATGCATTGTCAGAGATAACATAAAATAATACATCATTAATTGGTTAGGTGCTAAGTGGTTCTTCTAATGCTCTGCCCACAGGAGTTGATGTCACTGGTATCATGAGGGTCTCCCCCAGATTCCAGCGCCATCTTGTTACACGAGGTAGTTAGTCAATGTTAGAGGGGAAACTCCTCAGCAGCCATTTTAGTTAATCACATGAGAATTGACTAATACTGATTGTAATTATTCTGAGTAAATAGGCATTTTACTAATAAAAAACTTAATTAATATTTCTGTCCACAACATAGTATCATTTATTCTATTATATAAATTGAGCCACCCTTTCTAATTTAGATATTTCCAAAACTGAAAATACTTTTCTCCCCATTGCAATTTAATTACCCTTAATTGTTTACATTTATTACAATTAAAATATAAAATTGAGTTTCATAACTCCAGGTCTCCTCCATGAATGGCAATAGCAAGCATATCTGCTATTTATGCATTTAGGCGTTGCTTCTGTTGAACCAAAGTACGTAAACTGCAGCGTTCATTGAAGAGCCTCTTCCACTCCTAATTGTCTGCGTCATTCTGGATGCACATTTTTAGTCTCATCCCTTCATTTGCATCAAAAATAATACGGAGGAAGGATTGATTTTTACGTTCACATTTTACTCAATGTTATTTTATCATTGAGTTGGTAATATTAATCATTACCATTTTATTATAACAGACTGTAAAAATGACGCATTACAGTATTTTCTTTAACAAAATTTTGATTTGCATTTGACTCGACTCCTATTTTTGACGCTAGGTGCATGCGCAAGTGACGCAGAATTATGACATCAGGACCTGTTCCTATTTAAACTTGTTTCACCTTGGGTTTGGCACCCTTTCGTGGCTCTTCAACCCTTCAGTGGGTTTGTGATTTTTATTTTTTTTGGTATTCCCAGTGTTGGTATGACCCAGTTTGTTCCTGACCTGCAGCCGCCCAAAGCTGCTAGTCTGTATCGCTTACTCATGGCTGTTCACTAAATGAGTGAGAATTGTTAGGAATCCAAAGTGAATTTAAAATTTAAGGCAAAAATAATCAAACTGGAAAAATTCTCCAAAACAGCTGTTAAAAATGCTTTAAATTCCCAACAGTTCTGACTATAGTAAATAACCCAGTGTCTTTTTCAGTCCATCTGTATGTTTTTCCGCATGTGTGTCCCTTCCACAATCAGCTTATTTCACCCAGTCTGCCTGTCTAAGCTTGCCTTCCAGTCTTCCTCAAGCTCTTTGGGGTCAATACTTCAAATTCCAAATTGTAAAATATGAATAGCATATGGCAGATTCTGACCATCAAGCAGAGCAGTCGCATAAACCCAGAGCTCCGTGCAATCAACCAATTTTAAAACAATTTACAGTTTATCTGCTGGGCTGATCAGGGTTCATACTGTGGTGGTGCTGGATGGACTGTCTTGCAGCCTAGGTGGTGGTGCGGGGGCGAAAGAAAATTGGCCGATCTTCCAGCCCAATGTTCCCTTAAATTCTGACACTACCGCAGGGGGCGTGGCTCGACCGCCGAACGAGATGGCCGCTTAGGCAGAGAGCTCTGCACCCGGAACGGTCCGCAACGCACAGCCAGAAGCACACATCCGACCACAGCCTCTGCAACTCACCCGGCGAGAGAGAGGGGGAGAACCGGAGATGGCACAGTATAAAAAAACCGGTAAGAAGCCGCGGGAGAGCACCCCTTCTGTAGCCGATCTCCTCACCACACCTAGGCCGCAAGCGCCTAAAGATGGCGGCGGTCAGGAGAGCGCGAACTGCCCGAGCCCACAGAGCACCAGTGACTGGTCAGCCCTGTCACAGCAGGCTACCACCTCTGATATACTGCACTCACTGGCAGAAGTAAAACATTACCTGGCAGGGGAGATAGAGAGATCAGCCCGCGAAGTCAAGGCAGAGATACAAACAGTAGGGCAGCGCACAGAGGCACTAGAATGGAGAATGGATCACGTGGTGACGGCCCATAATGAAGCAGCCTCAGCCACCAACACCCTAATGGCAAAAGTGGCAGAGCTAGAGGCAGAAATCAAAGATGCATCCAACAGGTCACGCAGAAACAATTTGAGAATTAAAGGTTTGCCTGAAAAGATTAAAGATACAGACCTACAGATGGTGCTAACCGCTCTATTTAAAGAACAACTGCCAGCTATACCGGAAAACTTGTGGGTGGTCGACAGGGCACACAGGGCGCTGAGAGCCCGTGGACCACCCAACGGGCCACCGAGAGACGTAATTATGCGGTGGCATTTTTTCTCCACCAAGGAGGCTATACTTAAAAGTGCCAGACACCACACCTATGCCATAGATGGCGCTACATTACACCTATTCCAAGACATAGCGCCAGCCACGCTTGCCAGACGCAGAGAATGGAAGCCCATTGCAGACCTAATCAGAGCAAAAGGCCTTAACTTTGCATGGGGCCACCCCTTTAAAATGCTGGTATTCAATGGACCCAGACCTGCGGTGCTACTACCCACGGCGGACCCCAGAGCCTTCCTCCACGAGATAGGAGTTGAGGTCCCGGCGGACTTCCACCTCCCTCAAAGGGGCACCCAAGCGTTGGGTACCATACCTAGAGAAGGGGCAGCGATCGAAGGTAACGCGCCTCATAGACAGTAAAACAAACCCTTGCTCCAATGCACAACAATGAAAAGAGACGCAAGGCCAGCAGATGACATCCCACTCAAAGAAACCTACAGCTCTAGAGGCACAGGAGACCAAAACCCTGACAGCACCATTCACAGACAAACTTACCTTAAAACTGACGGGAAGGGCAACACAAACAGCAAGAAAACCCAGGAAAACATACGAAAAACCGAATAACTAATTACTTAAAAAACAAAAAACAAAATAAAAACAAAAAAACAAATACAAAAAAAAACAAAAAAACAAAACAAAAAAAAAACAGCTAATGCCGATACAGAATTAGTAATGACGACAAAGGAGGTGCGCTGTGGCGCAGCCCTATCCCTCGCCCTAACATATGCAGAAAACGCAGCACAAGACGTCTAAGAAGAACTCCACTCTAACCATATAAAGGAAGAGATCACAGAACCACAGAGGTAAACAGGTCTGAAAAGGCTCACAGACGCACGGCAAAGAACCCCATGGGAGAGGCTATTTGCGCATGACATCCCACATGGACATACACAACAGCTACATGAGCTGGGGACAAAGGAGCATCACCAACTGACATCTACACAGAGGATCAAGTCACCCTAGATATCGGCCCTAGAAAATCGACGCCAAAGACGACCCGAAGCTAAAGACAAGACCCTACTAAAGCCAAGCCTATAGACTCAAATGGACTTTGTCAACCGGCAGGAGAGCAACTAATAACCAGCCAGAAAGAGCGACAGACCTGGTGTCCCTGGGAGCGCACCTTATGGACTTGCTAAAGACGGGGGCGCCTACCACGATTTCGCCCGGATACGCAAGTTTATACTTCTTATTGTACACTATCAAGCACACGGGGGGAGGACAGGGGGGGTGGCTCATTGTGCAATAGAAACGCGGGATACAGAGTCCAGCATGGGGACACCCGTCCCATATCTTAAAAGACACCACACATAGGGACTTAGGCCCCCCCCCCCTGCTCATCCCAGGTACTCCCGCGCCACTTCCAGACACTGAAACAGATTAGGGGCTACGACTAGGCAGCCATCAACAGCGCTAGGGTAAAAAATCCCACCCATACATGGGAAGTCGGGCGGCAAGGGAACACCGGGTCTACAGGATAGTAAGCAGGAGGGCGAGGAAAAGGAAAGAAGGAGAGAAAAAAAAAATAAATAAATAAAAAAAAACACAAAACCCCTGCACAACACAGGTGTCGCAGAGATAGTCAGTAGCGGATAGCCTACGCTAACACAACCAAAAGGGACAGAGGGAAGGGGTATTGTACTATGGTGCACTGTATTGTATTATATTGTGGTTTTCCTGTGCCTTCATTCAAGCTGGGATGTTTGATATAATTAATGTTGTTTTGTAAATATGTATGAGACGTGACACACTCGGGCGAACAGACCCACTGACCTCGCAGAGACTGGACTTTCGGGTGAGAAATGACCGACCCTAGCGGACAGACTCCAGGGTGCTTGGCGGATGACTGCCCCCTCCGTGCCTATACACTTCGCCGCGGAGCGGGTGGCCACCCCCGAGATACCCGGCACACCTGGATAAGACCGGGACAGTTTTCTTCCCCACTACTTCCCAAATTAAAGTAGCTTCCCCCGCTACCTCACCCCCCCCCACCCGTCTCCCACCGCCCCTCCCCATCATCCCCCTTCCCCGCCCCCACCCAAGGGCCAGCAAGGGCCGCAAACCCACAAGGCCTTAACGGGGCGCACGGCAGGACGGTCTCAGACAAGGAGCGCGGGGGGATAGGTGAGACTCCACAGAACCACACACTATGGCGACCTTAAAAATCACCTCCCTGAACGTAAATGGATTAAACACCCCGACCAAAAGACGTTTACTGATGAGGGAAGTTAAAAGACAAAAAACTGACATAGCATTTATACAGGAAACGCACCTCCTGCGGTCAGCCCGGATCCAACTAACAGACCATCTATATACCAGGGCATACTCCTCCAGGGCACTGGCCAAAAAAACGGAGTAGAAATACTTCTACATAAAAAATGCCCGTTCGCGGTCCAGACGACGCACACGGACACTATGGGAAGGTACGTTGTCCTCACGGGGACTATACATGCCACCACGTACCACCTGATCAATATATACGCACCTAACCAGCCAGACCCGGAATTCTGGGAAACGCTCCATAATTTAATCCACACCCTTAAGGGAAATAAAGCCCCGGGGCCGGACGGCTTCGACGGCTCCTATTATAAAACATTTAGAGAAGTGATAACTCCGAGACTGACGAAGATGTACAATGAATGGATGGACGGTGGACATCCAAACCCGGACATGCTCACAGCTGACATCGCACTTATACCCAAACCAGGGCGGGACTCAACCGAAGCAGCAAATTATAGGCCCATCTCCCTAATAAATTTTGATGTAAAAATCTTTGCAAAAATACTGGCAACAAGATTAAACCCCCTCCTAGGTAAAATAGTACACCCAGACCAGGTCGGCTTTGTGCCGGCTAGGCAACTATATGAAAACACTAGGAGAGGGGCTGATCTCATATGGTGGGCGACCCGGACCCGGACGCCTTCTCTGATCCTTTCCCTGGACGCGGAGAAGGCGTTCGATAGGGTGCAATGGTGCTACCTTTTTGCGCTACTAGAACGCCTACACATGCCAGAAAACTTTGTTAAAGGCATAAAAGCCCTATACACTGACCCGAGGGCCCAGACCAACGTACAGGGAGCAACCCCGACCCCATTTACGCCCGCCAACGGCACGAGACAGGGCTGCCCCCTCTCCCCTTTGCTGTTCGTCCTCTCGTTGGAGCCTCTCTTGCAGAGGATACGGGAGGACGAGCACATAACCGGGGTCAAGGCGAGGGACGAAGAATTTAAAGTCTCCGCATACGCGGATGATGTCCTGGTCACGATCACCAACCCGAGAGAATCCTTGCCCCGACTTATGACCCTCCTAGAGGAATACAGACGCATCACAGGCTATCAAATAAATTTGGAAAAATCGGTGGCCATGCCAATAGAAATGGATGCAGACAGCGTTAACGACATTAAAAACGCCTATCCCTTCAAACTTACGAGATCCGAAATTAAATGTCTCGGCGTTAAACTCACCTCAGACCCGGCGAAACTATATAGTGCCAATTACCCACCTACAATCCAGGCGCTTTGTCGTGACTTGGAAAAATGGCATGAAAAGCCCATATCGTGGATTGGCAGACAACACGCAATTAAAATGACACTACTCCCACGACTATTGTTCTTATTCCAGGCCCTACCCACCAAAGTCACTAAACAAGACCTGCAGATGATCCAGAAACACATAGATAACTTCATTTGGGCGCAGAAAAGACACAGGATTGCTAGACGAGTAATGTACCGACCGAAGGCGAAGGGTGGACTGGGACTCCCACTCTTATATCAATACTACCTGGCGGCGCAACTAGCCCAAATAATAGCATGGCACACCCCGGAGGGCTCGCACAGGTGGGTAGACCTAGAGACAAAACTTATGTGTACGGACCTCCCACAATTTTGGATCTGGGTACCCAAACAAGACAGACCCCCCCTACGCACCTCTTGTCCGGCGATCCTTAATTCCATAAGGATCTGGGATCTAACAGCCACCAAATACGCACTAAAACACACACCCTCGCCACTGACTCCATACTTACGGAACAAAGCATTCGAACCCGGGCTGACCGCACGAGATTTTAGGGGGATAGAAGACACAGGAATGCAATGATACGGACATATGTATGACGGCGATTCCTTCAAAACCTTTGACACCCTAAAAGCCATGGCCCCCCTGACAACCAAAGACGTATTCAGATATGTACAGTTGAGAGACTTTGCCAAAAACCCAGATATTAAAAAAGCAGCACAGACCCCTATGACAAATTTCGAACAAATGTGCAACGCGGAATCTACACAAAAGGGACTGATCACGGCCATATATGCGCAGTTGAGTTCCCCAGAAAAGGGAACCGCAGACCCTAGATATATACACCAGTGGGAGGAGGACCTAGGGGGGGCTATAGAAGGGGAGGACTGGGTGGATATCTGGGAAGCGACGGCCAAGACGTCAATTTGTGTACTACACCAAGAACAATTCTATAAAATGCTCATGAGGTGGTACACAACACCGGTACAACTCCATAAGATGGGAAAAACCACGACAGACACATGCTGGAAAGGCTGCGGAGGCAAAGGCACCTTTGTTCACATGTGGTGGGAGTGCCCTGAAGTGACCAAATACTGGAAAAGGGTCCAAACATTAGTGAAAGAGGTTCTCACGCGACATATAGACTTAGATCCCTGGGCGATGCTACTGTCCCGACCAACGGACGGCCTTCCTAGGAAGGAGCAACAACTTTTAAATAAACTCACACTGGCTGCGAGACGAGCCCTCGCGCAAATGTGGCTTCAACCCACAGTCCCCACAGACAACGACGTGACAGTTAAAATCAAAGACTCCTATTTGATGGACAAACTCACAGCACAAATCAGAAATACGGAAAAAGCATTCCAAAAAATCTGGCTTCCCTGGGAAGCGTACGCTAACGAAAATGTTATATAGCCTGGAAAAGGTTCGCAGTGGTATGGCGGACCTCCTCCCGCCGTGCGCCCCCGAAATATACCAACTATTTCCTTTCCCCCTCCTGCTCCATCCCCACAGCACCGGTTGGTGGCCCCCCCCCCCCATCTCCCCAACTTTTCAAACCACTGAATATACGAGACTCCAAAACTTAGGACAGCCGGCTGACATGACCGCCGGGAGACGCAGTCGACAAAGACCCAAACCAAGACGCAACGGCTAGACGGAAATTGATTGTGTAAGACTGAGGGTTTTTAGGATGTCTCAATGTTAAATACACTGTAAAGTACTAGTTTTTGTTCACGTTTGATAAAAGGTCCTGAACGGACCCAAAACCGAAAACAGGCACCACACGGTCCACGATAACCAGACCATCCGACAAACCTTTTACTCTTCATTGTATAACTCACTGCAATGTATGTTACATATGGACCCCTGCGAGGGCCACTTTTTGCTGGTCAGTGGTACTTGGTGTCGAACTAAAAATAAAGAATTTAAAAAAAAAAAATTCTGACACTACCGCAGATAATCTACTGTCCTCCCTCCTCCCCCACACCCCTGGCACCAGCAGTATATCGTACACAGATATTGACTCCCACGGAACATCTCGGCAACCTGCCTTGACAGAAGCCATCCTCCCTCATTTTGCGGGCGCAATGCATGTATCAGCAAGCTCCTTAACCTTCCGCAGCCTGGCAACGTGCACTCTGACCAACCTGGAGGAGATATATGCTGCCTTCTGGTCCAAGCTCCACATAGGAATGCAGACCTCAAGGCCTGCTAAGCACATTGCTTCTTTGTCTCCACAGCCGGGTGCCTTACGCTCCAGAAATGACAGCAGCATGGCAATCGCCAGCAGTCCACAAGGGCGGCTTCACAGGCTGAAACGGAGGGCTCGTCTCGCACGCTGCCTAGACCTTCAGATCAAGAAGACATGACTCCGGATCAAGCAAGTGAAAATCTGCACTTCTGCACTGCCCACAACCCACTAGATGCACTAATCCTTGTCGACACCTTCACATTGCCTGTTACCTGGCACCAACTGGGCCTCTAGCATCCAAGATACCTCCTACTCTGAAGGACTGTGTTTGATGTCCAGACGGGATTGGATACTTGTGACCATGATGGGTCTCTCAGGTGTACCATACCACGGATGGGTCCCCTATCATAATCTTGAAACTCTGCTGTGTTTTGTTTTTTTATAGGTGAATCGTAAGTAAGCTTATATCTGGAGCTTTTAGCATGTAACGTGTTCATATCTGTGTTTCCACCAAATTTCCTTTTATTATCACATTCTTAAAATTGTGCAGTTGTCTCCATGCCATACTAATGTTTTCATATGTTTGACAATACCATGCTTGTGTTCGCTGTTGTGGCGTCATAAGCCTTCATGTAACATTATGCACAACAACAAGAAAAGAATTCTAAAAGAAAGTAAAAATATATGAATGGTAAAATTCAGACAAGAATAATGCGTATTATATTAATATAATCATTATAATATAATTAAAATATTTTTTGACATTTGTATTTTATCGCACTCGACTTTGAGTTTAGTGAATAAACTCTTCTGGAATGCCAGGAAAGCAATGCAGTAACAGGGTTTAAGAGGGTAAGGGGGCAGCATTTTGACCTTATTCCTAGGTAGCACCATGTCTTAGGCCAGTTGTAAGAGCGAGCATATGACTTCACATCTCCAGTCAACCACATGGGACACAGCTCCATATTGCAGAGTTCTGATGGAGTGTGCTTACACTCAGACCTAATCGACTTTGCTACCAAAGAAAAGTTAAGGACACAATGTAATTTAGGTCAGGGACACAAGGAGGGGTGAAGGTATGCATAATGTGTCACAACAGAGAGTTACAATGGAGGGATAAAGGCAGGGAGACATAAATGTTGGTTGTGGGCAGATTGACGTAAGTGTGCATGAGGTAATATGGGCAGAGGGACACAAGTGTGGGTTGGATAAACAAAAAGAGCAAGGTGGAGAAAAATACAAGGGCATAAATAGGGTAAAATGCTTTAGTAGGGAATGATGGGTAAAAGCCAACACAATGCACAAACACACTAAACACCCCAAATTGTAGCAAATTTGAATACATTATTGCAAAAGTAATGCTCAAATTTCAAAGTCATGACTTTAAAGGGAAACTATAGTGCTAGGAAAGCAAAGTTGTTTTCCTTGCACTATTTTGACCTACAATGCCCCACTGCCCCCCCCCCTCCCACTTCCTCCCGCACCCCCACCACTCCCAGCCCATTGCCGATGGTGGCGATGGAACAGTTGATAAACCCTGTGCCAATGTCCCTACGAGCTGTGTCAGGCTCCATGTCCGCTCCTCCACTGCCGCCATCAGGCGGTGGGGGGACCTAATGTGCCGCACTTGCATTAGGACTACCCGATAGGCAAGCATTGCTCAATGATGCTAGATGTCTTCAGACAAACGTCAGACAGTCACTAAAGGTGGAGTTAACCCTGCAAGGTAATTATTGCAGTTTATCAACTGAAAAATAACTGAAATAATTACAATTGCAGGGTTAAGAATGGACACTGCACCCAGACCACTTCGATAAACTGAAGTAATCTGGGTGCCTATAGGGTCCCATTAACTAAGTTGGAGAATGCCTCCAAATCTTCTGTATTTCCCTTAATTTGTCATTTTGGAATTGAAATTATTACAATTTGAGGTTTAGCTGTGACAGTAATTTGCATTCTACGAGTTGTTTGTCTCTCTTTTTTTTTAAATAAGCCGCACTGTGAATAATTCTATAGTACCCCTCCTGAAATTAGGCTCTGGATCCGTCCCTAAATAGCACCATAAGTACTACATTCTCATAAAATGGTTAGAGTGTCTAGAGCTGAAAAAAAAAAACAGAAATAAAAAAGTCTGTAAACAACAGAGCAACAGCAAAGTAGTCTAGGCACTCAAGGTCTTCATATATCAGAAGATGTATTGGAAAAACAGGACAGATACAGCAACGTTTTGATACCTTAAGCCAGGCTTCCCCAAACTCTGGCCCTCCAGATGTTGCTGAACTACAACTCCCATGATTCTATGAATAAAATATATAGGCTGAGAATCATGGAAGTTGTAGTTCAGCAACATCTGGAGGGCCGGAGTTTGGGGAAGCCTGGCTTAAGCGATCTTTATCAAGTTGAAGATCCCTGAAGGGATTGAAATGTTGCTGTAACTGTCATCTTTTTCCAATAAATCTGCCTGGACTACTTTGCTGTTACTATATGGATTAGGGGTTTGCCAGCCCTAGGTACAGTGCACCAAGGTCTACAGGTGATGAGAGTGCAGATCCCTCCTTTTTTTTTGCTATCTGTAAACCAGGGAGCAGCATCAAAATAAACTACCCAAAGGTCAGCAGAGGCACCAACAACACAGTGGTCAAGGAAGCCAAGGTCAGGGCACTAGCGAATACCAAAATAAATGAGAAACTAGCAGGGCTATTTAGTAAATTAAGAATTCAAAGTGCATTTAAAATCTAAGGCCAGATTAGCCAAACTTACTGTATAGCTGATTTTTCAGGTTCAGCTATTTTAACCTTAAATTAGAAATTCACTTTGAATTTCCAGCAATACTCAGTTTGGTGAATAAGCCTTCAGGCGAACTCATTATGCTCAAGAAACACGAGTGAAAGGTTTTTTAAAGTCATGTAAGGACACAAACAAGGACAAAATAGGGTTTATACAGACCCTCAGAAGCTGTTCACAGTAATAAACGTGTGTGAAGATATGTAGCTTTGTTGTTGTTGTTTTGCAAATAGCTGTTGCATTTGATTGACACGTATTGGCTGGTGTATCAAAGCAAGAGCTATAAAATGATAGGTTTAATATGTGCCCAGCGTGGCATAATCTGAGAGAATTAAATGATGTAGTTCTAGCATGTTATTATAATGATACATTTTTCTTGTCAGCTTTAGGGTTATTTAATAAAGTGAGAATTGTGGGGGATTCAAAGTTAATTTACATTCCAGAATGTTTCTCTAGTGCTCTGTTTCTAGGGACACAAAAGAAAAATTGCAATCTGAGCAGTTTTCAATTTATCACAACTCACTGTTTAGTAAATAAACCCCACATGATAAAATTTTCCACAGAAATAACAACGAAGTCACTGCATTCAAGGAAATGTACAGTGTCCTGCGACATAGTCAGCAAGTGTTTATTTTGACTTAATTTCCCTTTACTCGAGGGCTGCAGGTGGATCATAAGAAAAAGTAATTACCTATTAGAATGCCTTGTGACTGTTAGAGTGCATCATAGGTAACAGGAACAGATTTTATTCCTCTTAGGCATCAGTATTCATCGGTTTCAGTGGGACCGGTTTCGGGAGGCAGCTCCAGAGGCGGCGCAGACTGGAACCCCGTGCCTGTCATATTTATGGAACCTTGTTTCAGACATCTGAAGCGCTTGATCTGGGGGTCCTTGTCAGAGTCTACGTGGAAGGCACATAGGTATATCTGGGGTTGTTGGTCCCTGGGTGGGTCCAAGGATGAAAGACTGGAAGAAGGGTTTTGGTCCCGATAGGCGTCGGCATATTACGGGCCCAGAGTTGGAGCTTGATGGAGTTCCTACTGCAGGTTTGCTTCTTGGCTTATGAGGTTCTACTGGTTTACTGTTTTGCATGGCATTTTCCTTATGTTTTTTCAGTGCCCTTCACATAGGGGGGACTGGTAGCCTCTAGGGCTAGCTCTATGGCTCTATAGCTCTATGGCAGCTCTTTTGCTGTCTGACGTCTCGGTGTCCTCGCAGGGCGTTGTGTTGTTAATTCGTTGATCGAAGACAGATCAGCAAGGCATGTGTGCTCTGGTATGTATTGGCCAGTTTGTTAGGTCTCCCTTCAGAAGCACGGAAGCGTTTGGGAATCGGGTCGTTTTCAGCTTTATGTTTAACCGCATTTGCTGTATTGTCCTGTTTGTATTTGTTTCTAATTTCTATCTTTTGTTCTTGTGTTTACCAATATGTCTGGATTTTGGGTCATTCATATGTGTACTAGGCAGCTAGGAGGGTGGAATAGAGACCCTGTGGCCTTAATTTGGGCTTCCTGTACAAAGCGGTTAGGGTACGTTGGCTGGGGTTAAGTTGGGATCAGCTTTATTCAGAGTGCGCTCAGGACCAGTTTACGTTTATTTTACATGTGGTTGGGAATGATATTGGCCGACGACGGTCGATCTCATTTATGAAATGCGGCATGATATGGCAAGCTGTTTTGCGCTATTTCATGACTTGGCTCTTATCTGGTCGGAAATAGTGTCCTACCCCATCTGGAGACTAGGGGAAAATAGTACGGCTCTAGAGCGATGTAGGCATAAGGTCAATATGACCATATTGTGCTTTGTCAGGAGGCTAGGGAGAATCGGGGTTAGACTTTTTGAGCTGGAGGGGAGAACATGAATGCTATGTGACGGGATGGGTTTTCATTTAGCGCCTTTTGGACTGGATATCTTTAATGTTGGGTTGCAGTCTGGCATTGACGTTCCGCTGTCTGCAGGGGGCAGAGGTGCAGGCCAGCGTTGCATCGCGCATGATAGGGCAACATCGGGGTGGTGGTATTCCTGGACAGCGCAGCCGAAGAAAGGAGTAAGACACAGAATCACCTCGGGGAGACTACAGTCTGCACAGGGCTGATGACTAGTGACGGCTGTGTTGGCCTCTTGGAGAGAAGGTTGGAGAACTGTCTGTTGGGCTCTCACCAAACAGCTGACAGGGTTTACGAACATTGTGTTATGGTTTAATAAAGCTGTGGCGGTTACCCTTATCCACTTAAAAGGTGTTCTGCGTGTTATTGGGGGCAACAGTGGGTTGGAGGTATGGGTCAGCAGTCAAAAATTTACTGTTTAGTAAATAAACCCCACAGAGTAAAATTTTCCACAGAAGACTTAACAGCATAGTCACTGCATTCAAGGAAATGTACAGTATGCTGCAACAGAGTCAGCAAGTGTTTATTTTGACTTAATTTCCTTTAACTCGAGGACTGCAGCTGCAGGTGGATCATAAGAAAAAGTAATTACCTTTTAGAATTCCTTGTGACTGTTAGAGTGCAACATAGGTAACAGGAACAGATTTTATACCCTTTAACAATCAGTATTAGGTGATGCATGCTTTATTACAGTTGCAGAGGAGGGGGTTCTCATTTTAAACTACAATCCAATATTTAGTAAAAAAAAAAATGTGTTTGTCCGGCATTCAAAGCAAATTAACACTGAATTTGAAATGTTAGGCTACAGTAGCCAAACATGGAAAAGTGTAAACTGTAGAGATTCAGGTGAATATGATAGGCCTTGGGAGAGAAATGTATTAATGGGGTCCTGTCCTGCTCTCCCGATTTGTTTCCATGGTGTCCCGCATCCAGAGACATCAGGAAACTGTTCTTCAGCAGCACAATGCTGTGCAGTGGGCAACAGGACCATGTGGAGAGCACTTCAGCAGTGCACTCTGCAAGGTCCTGCTGGTTGGGGGCCAGGCACACAGGCCCCCCCCCGCCAGTCTTTCAGCAGGCAGGCCTGACTCTTTTTCCAATCTCCCAATATTAGGAAGTATGCTAACTCAAAGGGGGCTTTTATGGGGTGCGGTTTTCATTTACATCGCAACGTAATAAAAAATTAATTTTGAATATATTCATTCTAAAACAAATTTAAGTGTATGTACACTGAAGTCAGAGATGGTGTGTTAGTTAAAGGACCACTCTAGGCACCCAGACCACTTCAGCTTAATGAAGTGGTCTGGGTGCCAGGTCCAGCTAGGGTTAACCCATTTTTTATGAATGGGTTAAGCCTTCCCCTATTTCCTCTAGTGGCTGTCTCATTGACAGCCACTAGAGGCGCTTGCGTGCTTCTCACTGTGATTTTCACAGTGAGAGCACGCCAGCGTCCATAGGAAAGCATTATGAATGCTTTTCTATGTGACCGGCTGAATGCGCGCGCAGCTCTTGCCGCGCGTGCGCATTCAGCCGACGGGGAGGAGAAGAGGAGGATCGGAGGAGGAGAGCTCCCCGCCCAGCGCTGGAAAAAGGTAAGTTTTACCCCCTTTCCCCTTTCCAGAGCCGGGCGGGAGGGGGTCCCTGAGGGTGGGGGCACCCTCAGGGCACTATAGTGCCAGGAAAACGAGTATGTTTTCCTGGCACTATAGTGGTCCTTTAATAAAGACTATAAAAGAGCAGAAATGTTAAATAACTATTTTTCCTTAGTAAATCATAAAGGAGGCACCTATGGCAAATGATTGCTGCAAAAAAACCTGAAAAAAAAAAATTTGATTGGTTAATTCTAGACAAGGTGTTACAGCAACTAAAGAAAATTAAAGGGAGACTCCAGTGCCAGGAAAACAATCCGTTTTCCTGGCACTGCAGGCCTCCTCTCCCTCCCAACCCCCAATCGCCGGTTGCTGAAGAGGTGAAAACATGTCCCACGTCGCTGCTTCTTCCTCCTCCGCCGCCGCTCCTCCCAGTGATTGCGTCGGCCAGTGGGCTTTGTGTGAAGAGTGTATGCTCTTTTTTAATTTTGCAACAAGTGCAGATTTCTATAGAAATTTACACCTTTTTTTTAAAATTAACCTGGTAACTTCCCTTTGGTTTTCAAGCAGACAACAGGTAATGTTACTTCCTGGTTCAAGAGGCAGCAATTGCTTAAAGCACCTGACTTAAAAAGACTTCTCATTAAGCTGCATTGGGAAGTCTGTGATTGGACGGTCACAGAAAGTCTGGGCGGGGTTAGAAGAGGAGGGCTTGCAAAGGCTGCAGACAAGAGAACTGGAGACCTTAACCATAGACTGTAAGCTGTTTTTAGACATACACCAAGTGAAAAAAAATACATAATTAAATGCATGCACGTTTTCATTTGGGGTACATTTACTAAACAGTGATTTATATTTATCTTGTATTATTTTGTAGTGTCCCTTTAATGTAAACAAAACTCTGGGGCCTGTTCTTCACCCACCAGTACTTAAGGGCCTATATTGGGAAATAAGTGAAGTTATTTTATTAATCTTTCAAGATTCTTTTCTTTCAGGAATTGTACTGGAGGAATGGAGGAAGGTAGGTATGATTCCTATATTCAAAAAGGATTCAAAAATATTTGCCTGGAAATTAAAGGCCTGCATGCTTAACTACTGTGGCTAGGAAAGTATTTGAAGGGTTAGTAAAGGATGATTTTCAGGATTCCATTGGGAAGAACATTATTATTAGTAAAAAAAAAAAAAAGAAAAAAAAAGAAATCAGCATGGTGTTTATGAAACATAGGTCATGTCAAACTAACTTAATTGCATTCTGCGAAAAGGTACGTAGAAGTATAGAACAGGGTGTTGTGGTGGATGTGATCTACTTGGATTTTGATAAGGCATTCAATATGGTCCACACAATAGGTTATTGTTCAGATAGCAATAACAATAAAAATAGTAATAAAATAAATTGGTCCGTATGAAAATTCTTCAGTAGAAGATTGGCTTAACGTACAGAGAGTTGTCATTAATGGTACATTTTCAAGCTGGACAGAGGTGGTAAGTAGTGTTCCTCAGGGTTCTGTCCTGCACTTAGTCTATTCAATATATTTATACATTATCTGTAAATAAGCATTAAAGGCATGGTTCAGTGTTTGCAGATGACACAAAACTCTGTAAAGTGATGCAATGTGAGCAGAATATTACTTCGGTACAGTGAGATTTAGATAGACTGAGGGACTGGGCACTCAAATGGCAGATGACATTTAATGTAGAAAAATGCAAAGTTATGCACTTTGGGGTAAATAAAGCACACCCGTACACCCTAATTAATAGTGGTTTATGGGAAACAATACATGAGTAGGATTTGGGAATTGTTATAGACCACAAACTAGGCAACAATGTACAATGCCAATCAGCAGTTGCTAAGGCCAGTAAGGTATTGACATATATAAAAAGGGAAATTAATACAACTTTGCCTCTTTATAAATTACTGCTTAGACCACATCTTGAATATGCTGTGCAATTTTGGGCACCTGTTCTAAAGAAGGGTATTATGGCACTAGGAAAAGTGCAGATGTGGGCTACAAAATTAGTAAAAGGAATGGAACCTCATAATTGTTAAGGCAGATTAACAAATTTAAATCTGTTTAGTTTAGAAAAACTGCATCTCAGAGAGGATGTAATTACATTATACAAATTTGTTCAGAGCAAACACAAACCATTGTTTGGAAATCTATTTATAAACAGGACTATACACAGGACACAAAGTCACACATTTAGACTGGAAGAAATGAGATTTAGTGTAAGGCAAAGGAAACTTTAAGAAAAGGAATTCTCTGCCTTAAGATGTGGTTTTATCAGAGTCTATACAGATGTTTAAACAGCAGCTGGATGGATATTTGCAAAAACATAATATTCAGGGATATCATTTTTAATTTGTGGGGTAAGAGCTTCTTGATCCAAGGAGAGATCTGACTGGCATATTCGGGTGAAGAACAAATTTTTTTGTAGTTTGTTGCAAAATTGGAAAGTGCTTCAAATTGGGTTTTTTGCCTTCTATTGGACCAACAGCAGAAACAGATGTAAGTAAGGCTAAACTTGATGGATGCAGGTCTCTTGACTGGCAAAACATGCTTTACAACAACCAAATAACTGACCCAAACCCTCTTGCCACCTTGAAATAAAAACCTCACCCCGAATATAAGGGAGAAAGGGTTGGCCACAGCTTTATTTACCATTAGAAGAACCACCCTAAATGTCCATTCATGGCTGTAAGGGCATCGGCCCCCAGGCAGGTGTTATTTACCAGAGTTCATTTGCTGCTCGATTCCCACAGCAGGAACCCACTCTCCCAATGTTCGGGCTTGATCTATCCGTTTTAGCCAGGCACTGGCCAGGGTACCTTGCGATGCTGTGACAATAACTGCAAAAGGGTACACAAACACCACAACCAAAAAAAAGAAGGCGAGAAGAGAAAAAAGGAGAAGGAAGAGAGGGGAAAGAAAAAGAGCAGGAAAAGAAAAGGAAATAAAGGAAGGGAGGGGGTGGGGGATTTGAAAAGGAGGAAGCGTGGTAAGTTCCAACAAGTTACACTTTCTTTGAAACATAATTAACCAATCCGTAACGGCCTTCTAGACCTGTCCTTGGACCAGCATGCAATGCAGTCATGGCCCGTGTCACCTAAACGGTGCCCTGCGCTGTCTTTTCAGCAAATGTAGCTATGCAGGTATGGAAAGAAAAGGGTTAATTTGATCCACACCTAATATGCAGTCAGATGTCACTAATTTTATTAACTATATAGTTTAGCAATGATGACCATTCTGACTAATAAACTGTAATATGCCCCTCTTTTCTCATTATTCACTCCCTATCATAATAGTCATATTATGTCACATTGTTTGTTTTTTTTTTGAATACTGGTAAATAATGACATGAGATAGCCTGTGAACCTTCTAAATTAACTAACCATAAAAACCCTTTTAAAAGTATTAACTCTTTAACGTACCTTTTTAACAATTTTATTGGACAAAGAAATACACCTGTAAATTTAAGGACGTGAGGGAGGGTGTGGCCAGGGCACGGACTGTTCTGAATTTTTTTTGCTACTTACTAATAACCATTTATGCAACTAAAAATGTAATTTAGAACAAGAACAATGCATCTTATTTACCCAGCTGGCTTGCTTTCGAAACACATTTATTGTAGTTTAAAGACACATTACGGGGAGTATTATTGCTGTACAGTTCTGTTATACACTCAGCCACACCAACAATATGGATTTCCTAGAATAGAAGAACATAAGGATTAGGAGAGGAATTTGGGTCAAAAATAGGGACTTTTCCGAATAAACAGGGACACTTTGGGGTGGTATGTTTTGACATTGTGTGTAGGAAGCAGAGGGTTGGAGAATAGATCCATTCAGATAATGTGTGGGGAACGAGAGGAGTTAGATCTGACTCCCCAGTCATTGTGGTGTTGCTTTCATATCACAATGTTTTACGTTTTATTCAAGATGTGAAAGTTAAAACATATTTTAAAGGAGCCGATTATCTTCTCCTAATTGTTTTAAAATAATTACATTTAATCAAGAATGTTCAAAAACATCAAATGAAAAACTGAAATATATAACATACTTAATGTGAATTTCCATACTTTTCTTAATAATTCATAACCGATTTCTTCTGAGAAATTGCTTGTTTGTATACTGTTAAAGGTGAAGCGAGGTGACTAGGTCTTCCCAGTGATTTTGACTGCAAAATGTTGTATTATTGGAAGGGACAAAGTAGACACTCAGGCCAATTCATTTCGATGAACACATTTTTTTTAGAGGTATTTATTTAATAAAATGCGTGGGAACCAAGTGACAAATGCCCAATAAGGCACTATAAATGGAAAAACACTGTAATAAAAAAAAGGGTTGGAGTAACCCTATTATAAATCTTGAGAAATAACATATTGATTAAGGAAGCTTCTTAATTTGCAATCCCACCAGACCCCTTGGAAGCCACCCTCCTCCAACACTAAGATAGGCAAAGAGGAGGCTGGCTAAAATAGAACTTTAAGTGTTAAAAATACAAATATGTATTGCTAGTCTTACATATTCCTTCTGCGCTTATTCGCAGTACCCCTCTTTCTACATCATGAAATCAGCCGATGGGGAGACCTAATGCGCATGCATGACAAGCACTAGGCCTTAACCATAGAAAAGCATTGCCTCAATGCTTTCCTGTGGGATTTCTTCTGACACTATATGTCCCCATGCAAAGCGTAATGACGTACAGTGTTGTTTTACAGATTCAAACTCTGTGAAACTCCAGGAAGCGCCTCCAGAGGCAGTCTTAGTACTGTAAAACTGCAATGTTTTATATTGCAGGACTAAGGGAAACAGGAGCAGGACACCCAGACCACTTCAATGAGATGAAGTGGTCTGGGTACCCATAGTGTCCTTTTAATTTTTGTGTGTGCACCAGACTTTATATGTTTATAGTCAGTATGTATGTTGCATTGTGTATCTTTGTGTGTCAGTGTGCATATGCTTTTGCATTTGTCTGTATTTTTGTCTGGATGTGTGAATTTGTATATTATGTGTGTGTGGCAGTGTGTATATGTTTATGCATTTGTGTGCATGTGTGTATAACTGTATGTATGTGTGCTATGTGTCTGTGTGTAGGTGTGTTATACATTTGTGTCTGCTAGTGTGTTTTGATTTGGACCGGCCAATAGTTTTGCAAAGGCCCATAGAGTTCACATGGCAGCCAGTTACTGAAAATATCTGCTATTGCATAATGCTGCAGTAAAATCAATTAAATCATGCATGTTTAATTGGTTCTGTTTGGTTGCTTTGCTAGAAACCATGCTTAACCCCTTAAGGACCGAGGCAATTGTACAAGTTCAGATTTAAAAAAAAAAACCTAAACAAAACCTTTAATTTGCGCTATATGTCTGTTCACCCGTAATTCACCTCTTTAATATTAAGTGTACCCACACTTATTATATATAATTTTGTTCAGGAGAAATAGGGCTTTCAAATATTTCAAATATTTGTATATGAATTATATTGTTTCAAATATTTATATATGAAATATAATTTAATATGAATAAAATCTAAAAAAGTTTGAGAAAATAAGAAATTTTACTTTTTTTAGTTCTGCATGGCATTTTAACTGTGAATGTCATAATACTGTTAACCTTTACTGCAATAAAATACACACATTTGTGTTCAGTGATGTTTCACGCGGTACAATAGTACCACCGATGTACTGGTTTTATAGGGCTGGCCTATTTTAGGTTTTACACATTGACATTTTTCAGACTGATTATGTTGCCTATAAGACCGTATCGTAGCCCAGGAATGAGAATTACTGCATCATGGCATACCATTTGGAATAGTAAACAACCCAGGGTAGTCAAAATGGGGTATGTCCATTCTTTTTTTAGTAGCCACTTAGTCACAAACACTGTCCAAATTTAGTACAAGATTACGTAAATATGTCTATTTATATTCCCTGTGTTTATTTATGTAATGCTATGTATATATGTGTTTTTCTTTTTATTATTTTTCGTTATTTATATAATTATATATATTTATATATATAGAATTTCATTCATCAAGTGTACTTTGATGCGAATATATATATTGTTATATATGTTAAGATCAAAATACAGTTAGAATGAAATTACTCACATATATATAATTTAAAAAAAGGTATTTTTCAAAAAATTAAAAAATTAATTTGTATTTATTTATTTTTTTTATAAATATATAAAATTCCATTCTAAGCATATAGCGATATTAAAATATGTATTAATATCAAAAACATTGCAGTTTTAGAAAACCACTAGAGGCACTTCATATTAAAACAGAAAACCCCCAAAAATAGACACCGGCAAATTGTGGACCATTTCTTCCTTAAAATGCAGCTGCCCTTATATACCCTGTTGGTCCATAGCATCTATGTAGCACCGCTGACCTTGCACAGAGCTCTGTACTTTTCCACTGTAGGCCTGTGCCTTATATTAGACATCATCACATTATAGGTAATTGCATTCATTACTGAACATAGGTGAGTCTAATAGCCAGGCCTAGGGAAACAGCAATCGCTTATCTGCATCCAAAACCTTAATTAGATTCTCCAAATAATAAGTGACTTTTCCTAAACCAAAGGAAAAGTACAAAATCAACTGTATCGTTTACATATTCTCTAAGGCAATTGTTTTATGCATGGTAAACACATGTTGTAGTACTTGACCTGCCCCGTTAATATATTAGGTGCCCAGAAATGTGAATTCTTGTCATGGGTTTTAATTCTGCATCTGTATTACTGTATTTTATATCCTCGATTTGTCCTTGTGTACTAAATGTGACCTTACTTTATTTCCTATTATTTATGCGTCCCATAAGAATTTTTTTTTTTTTTTTTTTTATAAAATCCATTACGTAGAAGGCAAACTGCTTTAGATATACTAATCATCCAGGCATAATTGACAGAAACAAATATACAGAAAACAGAGATACACAGAAGGATGGACAGACAGACATATAAAGACAAGAAGATGTCTCCTAAATTGAAGAGAATCGGAATGTTATGGCAAGTCGATGGTTAAAGGAACACTATAGGGTCAGAAACGCAAACATGTATTCCTGACCCTATATTGTAAATCCCCTATTTACAGCCCCCCTAAATAGAGTGAAAACTTGTCTTATTTCCAGCGCCAAACGGGTCAATGCATCTGTATGAGAAAAACAGATTAGTGTCTCCATGCAGAGGGTGGAGACGCTGAATGTCAGTGCTGCACATTGTGCAGCACTGACCCAGGAAGCACCTCTAGTAGCGGTCTGAGGAGGAGTGTTTACTTGAGGTGTCCACAGGCTGTAATGTAAAGTGTAAAATGTTTACATTAAAGATCCTGAAGTGACACTATACTCATCAGAACAACTGCATTAAGCTGTAGTTGTTCTGGTGATTATAGTGTCCCTTTAAGTAAAGCTCCTCCCATATCTCTGCCTTACAATTACAGGTGTGTTTTTTTTAATATCTTGATAGGCTGATATTGCTGTCATATATATGTAGCATTAATTTTTTCCCGCTGTGAATTATTTTTTAATATTCTTACTTATTTTGAAACTTTCAACTTATATCACAGATAGTTTAAGATGAGAAGACTATGTTTGTCTGTAACATGCTAAAATAAAAGGAAGTTTTCCGAGAGCTCTGTCTTTTAGATAGGTGATTTATATTGAAAGTCATAAGGCATGTCATATAGTGGCAACCTTTTTTTTTTTTTTTACATATTACTATCACAGGGGCAGATTATGATCACATTATATTATACCATTAGATTGCAAGCTCTCCTGAGCAAAGCCCTTACCTCTTTTTGTTCTTATATATCAAACTTGATATAATTAATCTGATATGATTAATCTTAATCTAATATGATTAATCTCGTTACTACTGTTTGTTGGTACATGTATTGTACAGCACTGTGGCATTTGTTGGCACGTTATAAATATTTATAATATGTGGAATGACGGTTAATATTACTAAAGGGCATTCTCTTATATATATTAAGGTTAGATCTATACGATATGTAGAGTCTGAGTGTACATTTATCCTGTGTAACGGCTAAAGCAGTTTAAAACCTTAATGTAATTATGGGGAACTAAATTGAAATATGAAACCTACAAATGGGTGTGAATGAGCATGAATGCTTGCATGGTAAATCTGTGTGGAAGTATTACCGTAAGCATAAACTCATATGTGTTTATGTTTCTGTGCAGTGTGTATGAATGTGTGTGTGAATTCATTCATATAGGTGTGTGCATATGTCAGTGGGAGATGGGAAAAGGGGATGGGGCCAGTTACGTGATTACGTCGCTGGCTCTGTCCAAAAGTGGCAGCACTGCCCAGAAAGGGAAAGAGTGTGCCTGAATTACTGGCAGGCCAGTCTGGCACGAAAAACACACCAGATTGCAAGTCAACGAAGCAGGCGACTCACTGAGAGCAGGAAGCAGTGTTTTAGTATTCTCCGCAGTGTCCTAGCGCTCTAAATGTAACATCATCATAATGTGCTCGGGGTACACTTTTTTGGGGACAATTTCCTAGTGTCCCCGAAAACAAGACATCAGGATACAAATTTGGGATAGCGGGACAGGCCTGAGAATTTGGACTGCCCTGCTGAGATGAGGATGGTTTTGAGGCATGGTGTATGTGTAGATTTATTTGTATACATATGTACTTGTGTGTAGTTTCTGTGTACATAGTGTGTGCAAATCCACATGTATGTGTGTATATATATTTTTATAAGCACAGGTCATGGGTAAGCATGCATGGAATTAAGTTGTGTGCACACTGTATCAATCCATGTATGTATGTGTCTGTATATAGTGCAGGGGTAGGCAACCTACGGCACTAGTGCCATGCACGGTACTCGAGGTGTCTTTCCACGGCACTCAAGGCTGCTAGAGCCAAACAGGCTCTGACCTATCAGGAGTCTCAGTGAAACTTCAGATATCTGCTGGAGAAGGAAAAGGTGGTGAAGGAAAATCCTCAATTTATGCATTGCAGCACATAGAGGAAGTGATCTCAGATCACTTCCTCCCAGCACTTGTGAATGGGAATCCACACTGTAGTAGAGCAGTCTGCAGCTCCTGTCCTTGACCTGTGCCTGGCCAGCCTGGTCCCCACTGGAACCCAGGGAAGCCACACACACTGCTAAATATACACAGAAATGCACAATAACCCTTCCCTCATACAAATAATACGAACAGCACACACAAAAACATACACACAATCCGCGTAAATGTAACCCGCTAACAATCCACATACATGCACACAATCCCACATGCAGCCTTTCACATGCAATACCCCAAACAGCCCCCACACACTACCAAACACACAATGTGACATATCCATCCACACACAATTCCAAAAGCAGCCCTCATACACAGCCCACATTCATAAGTATCATACACGATACCACAAACTACTAATGAACATATACAATATAATAGCTCATATACGCACAAATACAACGATACAAAGCAATTACAGTAAAAATAACACAAGCATAATACGGCCGCATACACACCTCAATTTAAAAAAATAGGATCGGCACGCTACGGGACATCACACTATATCGGCACAGTGCTGCTAAAAGGTTGCCTACCCCTGATATAGTGTGTCAGTTGATGCATATGTGTATATGCTTTATCGTGCAATGTGAAGGATTCGTGCTGGAATGCTTGTGAGCTTGTGGGTGTGTGAATGGCTTTGTTTGGGTGTGTATTGAGTTCTGAAAGCTTATGTGTCAATGACACACTGCATAGAAAGCAGACTTTGAGACAACCTGAACAGTTTTGAAGTCACCATGAGTTCATGGTCCCATTACTGGTTTTATTTGTCTAACATATGGCCATTGCTTAGTTTCTGAGTGCCCCAAGGGTATGTGTACCCCTTATAGTTCTTCCTGCACCCCACATATTGAAATCGGCAATGCAAATGGGGTGATTACAAATATATTAAGCATTGTCCAATTATGCATATCTTTAACCTAGTGGTTCCCAATCCAGTCCTCAGGGGACACCAGCAGTCCCGGATTTAGACAGGTACCAGTTCTCTGCCAGTTGGAATACCTTAATTCCTAATGGACTGCTTGTGCATTGAAAATTAACACTGAACCGACTGCTATAAACTTTTTTTTTTATTGTTTATTTTTCGTGCATAGGTTAATGTTACAAGCTTTTGTGCATTACCCCAACAGCATTAGCATGTACCGAGGTAAACAAGATTAAACAGTCGTGGCATAGGGAACATTTGCACATTTTTGTTTTAAAAGGTTGTCCAGGAAAAACAGAGTGCTAGTCAGTGACGGCACACTATGTGATGAGAAGTCAAGCTATACTGACTGGCTATACTTGTATGTTAACTAGGAGAGACGTGCTTGAGAAGCAGATTGATGAGCCTCACCTCTGGCTGGTCCTCTGTATTATGTATGCAATGGTAAATGTTTGTGTGACATGCACATGCTTGGCTGATCAGTAGTATGTTTCTACGTTTAGGTCTTGCCCCTCTTTCCTCTCCACTTCTCATGTAATGTGTCAAGTTTTGGATCTGAGCCTATAATCTGAAAGAGTGTGAGTTTGAGGGGAAAGGCCTATGGTTGCAGTGTGGCTAGCTATACATGTAAGTCATAGGACAAACAAACATTAATGGGTTCTTAGCGTAGTGCAAAACACATTAGAGTCACTCAGAGGAGAGAACACTTAATCCTGGCATGTTTCGCGGCTCTTGGTGGTTAGTGCAGCCAGCGGCCGCTGACTTCAGATGGTAAGTCCGGTTTTAGCCGACACCCACACTAGGTATGTCCTCGCTAAGGGCTGATGGCATCCCTAGGGTTGCAGAGCAATGGGGGTAACGTCCTTCACCTTTTTAACCCGAAGAGTCTAAGTCCTGTCTGCCGCGTGTGCAGTGGAGGGTCCTGGTCCTTGGTCGTCGTCTGCGGTGGATTATTCTCCATCTGTGTGGTGATCGTTGCCGGGTGAGTACTCTCGAGGCCCCCGGTCTGTGTGAGTTGAGCTTGGATTTGGCAGCGTGTCGGGTGCGTTTTGCGCCTATTTGTGGGCCTTCCGTACCTTGGCCAGCGCCCCGCTGGGCTCCTCTTTGAGGCTGTCGCTGTGTGCTTGTCACCCGCTTGTCTAGCTTAGCCCAGAATCGGGCAAACAGCTCGTCCAGTTGTTGGAGTGTCCCCTCCATGGAGTACGTTGTGGTGATTGAGCTGCGTTTGTCCGCCATCTTAGGCGCCCCTGGGGCTTGTGGTTGCCGGCAGCATGTAGCAGGTGCCGGCTGCCCGGTTGAGTCGTGCATGACAGGAAGGACCAGGATAACTCCCACCGGTCCATAGGGGGGAGGGACAGCGGTAGTCGATTTTTACCGCCAGTTGAAGCTGTAGGAGAGCGGCTGTCTCTCCTCGGTCCGGTCACTGGTAGGCCGCAAAGGCTTGAGGTGGATTTGCCAGTGGAGGAGAGACCTGCAAGAGGTATCCCCGGAACCGCCGACATGTCAGGAACAGGTTTGGTGTTGCTTTGCAGCCCGGTAAGTATTTGGCTGCTATAAACTTTTAACTACTATATTATTAAAGGATATATTTTTTAAAAAACTGTTTTCTTTCTCTCCCTTTGATGTCCTTAAACCATAATGTGTGTTTTTATTATTATTATTATTATTATTATTATTGCCATTTATATAGCGCCAACAGATTCCGTAGCGCTTTACAATATTATAAGAGGGGGGATTTAGTTATAAATAGGACAATTGCAAGAAAACTTACAGGAACGATATGTTGAAGAAGACCCTGCTTAAACGAGCTTACAGTCTATAGGAGGTGTGGTATAAACAATAGGACAGGAAATACCAATTAAATAAGGTGGGAGTGAAGCAGAGCTGGAGAAGAAAGTAGAGTGCTGCCCTTTAGGAGAGAGCAAGAGACAGGTATGTGAGGTTTAGGTTACTCTGGGAGGCCATAAGCTTTCCTAAAGAGATGGGTTTTAAGGCACTTCTTAAACAATTGAAGACTAGAGTCTGATGGCAGTAGATAGGCTATTCCATGGGAAGGGAGCCACCCGGCGAGAAGTCCTGCAAGCATGAGTTGGCCGTACGGGTGCAAGCAGCGGACAGGAGAAGGTCATGGGCAGAGCGGAGAGATGGAGAAGGGGCATACCTATGGATCTGTGAAGAGATATAAGAGGGGCTAGAATTGGTCAATGCTTTATAGGTATGGGTTAGCACATTGAATTGACTCCTATAGGATACAGGAAGCCAATGTAAGGACTGACAGAAGGGTGAGGTGTGAGAGGCTCGACTAGAGAGGAAAATTAGACTGGCGGCAGCATTCATTAAAGACTGTAGCGGGCAATACGTTTTTTGGGAAGACCAATTAGGAGAGGGTTACAATAATCCATGCGGGAAATTACTAGAGCATGGACAAGCTCTTTAGTAGCATCTTGCGTAAGAAAGGGGGGATGCGGGCTGTGTTTTTAAGATGGAATCTACAGGATTTGGTAACATGCTGGGTGTGAGGTTCAAAGGTGAGACTAGAATCAAATATGACACCAAGACAGCGCGCTTGCAATGATGGACTAACGTGGATACCACTGACTTGATGGGAGAGCGAAAGAAGAGGATTAGTATTAGGAAGAGGAAAGAAAAGGAGTTCAGTTTTCGAGAGATTTACAGTAGTTTTAGAAAGCGGGAGAACATCCAGTCAGAGATGGAGGAAAGGCAAGCAGTGACACATTGCAGGACGGCAGGGGAGAGGTCCGGTGAGGAGAGATATAACTGGATGTCATCAGCGTACAGGTGGTAGTGGAATCCAAATAAGGCAATAAGTTTACCAAGAGAGGCAGTATAAAGAGAAAATAGAAGGGGACCAACTTTGGAGTCTTGGGGGACTCCAACTGACACAGGACGAAGGGATGAGGTGTCATTAGAAAGGGAGACACTGAATGAGCGTTGGGAGAGATAAGAGGACAAAGTCACAGAGACTGAGTGATTGAAGATTTTGATGAAGGGGAGCATGATCAATGGTGTCAAAGGCAGCAGAGGGGTCAAGAAGAATTAATATGAGTAGTGGCCTTTAGATTTAGCTGCGATTAGGTAATTAGTAACTTTAATTAGAGCAGTCTCAGTAGAGTGGAGGTGGCAGAAGCTTTGAGGAAAAAGGGAGCAGGGATATGGAACGATAGTTAGAGGGGGTGGACGGGTTGAGAGATGTTTCTTTCAGGATAGGTATTACAGTAGCATGTTTAAGGTCAGCAGGGACAATGCCAGAAGAGAGAGAGTAGTTGAAGATGTGTGTTAAGGAAGGCACAAGATAAGGAGATAGAGATCTGATAAGGTGAGAAGGGGCAGGATCAAGCGGGCAAGTGGTGGGGCCAGAGGAAAGGAGAAGAGCAGCCACCTCTTGTTCAGTAGCAGGGGAGAAAGTCTGAAGGGCAGGAAAGGCATGATCTACGTGTGGTTGAGAAAGAGAAAGGAAAGGTGGGGAGAATTCTTTCCTTAGCTGTTCAAAGTTAGCTGTCGGTAAAGTAGCATGCAAAGCTCTCAGCTGTAAGGTTAGTTTGAGGGATGGCCACAGCAGGGCGAAGAAGAGAGTTGAAGGTGTCAAAGAGATGCCTGGGATTGCGGGAGCATGAACTAATGAGAGAGGGAAAGTATGACTGTTTGGCGAAGGCAAGGGCTGTGTTGTATGAACATAATATGAATCTATAATGGAGAAATTCCGACTGGGTGCGTGTTGATTTAGTATGTCACGACTGGGGTCGTGTCCTCCTCGAGGTGCCTGTTTAGAGCAGGGCTGCAGTGTTCAAGGCAGGAGAGGAATATCAGCTGACAACTGCTGGAGGTCAATAGAATAAGGGTTTCTCCAAAGTTGGGGGGGAGTTAGGCTTAGTTTGTTGGGTGAGGGGGTACTCTAGAGCAAATGGTAAGAGGTGGTGGTCAGAAAGAGAAAATAGAGTGTTGAAGATGTTAGACATTGTACATGCATAACAGAAAATTAAGTTGAGGGTATTGCCAGCTACATGGGTGGGAGAATTAGCCCACTGTGATAGCCCAAGGGAGGAAGTAATTGAAAGTAGTTTAGAGGCTGCTGAGGCCAGGGGTGGGTTAATAGGAATATTGAAGTCCCTAAGAATTAGGAATTGTATGTTAGAGGAGAGGAAGTAGGGTAGCCAGGCAGCAAAGTGGTCAAGGAAGAAGAGAGGGGAACCAGGGAGGGCGATAAATAACAGCAATGTTAGCAGAGAAGGGTTTGAATAAGCGAATTGAATGAATTTCGAAGGAGGAGAAAGAGAGGGAAGGGGGGTTGGGTAGAGTTTTGAAGGAGCAGTGGGTTGAAAGGAGAAACCCTACACCGCCACCTTTACTGTCAGACTGTCTTGGGTTGTGCGTAACCTGTAGACCACCATAGGATAATGAGGCAGGGGTAGCTGTGTCAGAAGGAGAGAGCCAAGTTTCAGTTAAAGCAAGTAAGTTAAGGGAGTGTGAGAGGAATAAGTCATGAAGGGAAGTAGATTTAGTTATGTTGCACACAGAGCGTGCATTCCATAGGGAAGACAGGAAGGAGGGCTTAAAGGACCACTATAGGCACCCAGACCACTTCAGCTTAATGAAGTGGTCTGGGTGCCAGGTCCATTCACAGCCGCTAGAGGGCTTAGGCGCTTCTCACTGTGATTTTCACAGTGAGAAGATGCCAGCGTCCATAGGAAAGCATTGTGAATGCTTTCCTATGGACTGGCTGAATGCACGCGCGGCTCCTGCATTCAGCCAAAGAGGAGGAGAGGAGGAGGAGAGCTCCCCAACCGGCGCTGGAAAAAGAGGTAATTTTAACCCCTTCCTCCCACCAGAGCCCGGCGGGAGGGGGACCCTGAGGGTGGTGGCACCCTCAGGGCACTATAGTGCCAGGAAAACGAGTATGTTTTCCTGGCACTATAGTGGTCCTTTAAAGGGAGAGTTACATGGGAAGGATATAAGTTTGGAGAGGTTTCTAGGGTGGACACAAGGTAGGTGGGTAAAGGCGGGACCAGTGTTTGGAGAGACATCGCCAGCTGCCACGAGTAGAAGCATAGAAAGTTAGAGAAGGTGGGAGTAAGATTTAAATGTTTTGGTTGAATGTCTGTATTTTGAGGATTTACAAGGAGTTGGAGGGGAAAGGGATAGGTACGAGTATAGTGTATGGGATGAACAAAGAGAGGAGGGTAGTAAACCAGGAGCAATGAAGATGGTGTCAATAGGGACACGTAAGCATAAAGATAGAGAGATTTTAGTAATGAGAAAAGTGAGGTTGAAACAGAAAAATAGTAGAGCGAACATATACACCAATAAAACCAATATTAATAATGCCAACGTGGAGAAAATCATAGAATATTCACCTATTGAGCGTGTGATGATGGAGTTGGGAACTAACCACTTTGTAGTGGCCATGACTTGGAAGCTTGAGAGGTTACTACCCCTGTAATGACACAATCGTAGTCTACAAGAGTGGTTCTGTGAACTTTAGTGGTGGATATGGCTCAAAACCTAAAATAAAGTTACATGTACACTGTAGTCATTGTATCTGCTCCATCTCAATGAGCTGGTTATAGTGTCTTCAGTCCTCAAGTTTTGTCGTTTCATTCAGCGTTAAATAGTTTAAAATCTTTTTTATGTTTTAATGCTAAACGAGAGTTAGAGTGCCCATTGCTGGTATAAATGGGAATGACTACAAGGATGTTTGTAATCTCTGCCTTAGCCACACCTTCAGTAGACATATACAAATGGTTAATACCAAAGCTTCAAGTGATTGTGGAAGAACCAGAAAAGAAGAGTCAACCTCCTAGAAATTATGCCCTTACTTGAGACAGGAATGGACCATTGTGGGCCTGTGTTCCACTGGCAAACAGTTTTTTCCGAACTGGCCACCTAATCTGCTTCAACTAGAACCATATAACAAAAGTCCCCTACTCAGCAAGAGAGTCTAGGTCAGTTTAGGTCAATAAAAGGGGTACACAAAGGGAAGCTATTTACTGGGTCTTCAGCGTCAGAGCCCATCAGAGAAACCTGTTCTGAAGTGCCGTCCGAAGTACCCAGAGCAGTAACTATCTGAGATGCCATATAATTAACCTACACTTTGCTAGTAAGGTTAAAAGTACAGCTGTCATGGTACACACTACTTAGATTTAAAGAAAAGATAATTAAATTCCACCTATACATTGTGTCCATCTAAAGGAGAGTATGTCTTGGAAGATAAGTGGATTTTCTCTCAAAAGGTGGCACATACAGTGGGTCTCAATTTAATTAACTGTCTAAATGGTCTAATCATCTTAGATTAGCTTTCCAAATTATTTATCTACAAAAATCCCTGTAGACTTTAATGGTAACTTTTGTAGATAAATCATTCGTTTTTCAAACAGTATTGAATAATTTGGAAAGCTCATTAAAGCGAGACTATACTGTTGAAGGGTGATCAGCTTTAACAAATAGATCTATAATACAAGGTATATCTGTAAAACGTCCAGCCATTGTTAATATAGCGAGAACGGTTTGTGCGGCATCGATGTAATCTGGCAGCTAATGAGAGTGGTCAGAAATGCGCATGCATGAACAATGATAACTTCACTGTACTAGACAGTGGGGGTGCTAGACGCCATTAAATAAGGATTTGTACTGTGTGGCCGTTGCATTCAAAATGAGTGAGCAAGTAGAGTAACGACTCTGCACCAACTTTTGCGTAAAGCTTGAACATTCCTCCGCGGAAACTACTCGGCTGATTCAGAAGGTTTTTCGGGGTCGATGCAATGAGTGCAGCACAAATTAAAGTGTGGCACAAAAATCTTTTCCCAAAACTAAACCCACCTTTGAAAGATTTTGCAGAGTGTTTTGAACAGTGGAAGAACCTCTGCGAGAACTGTGTGAGGTCCCAAGGTACCTACTTTGAAGGGGACTGAGGCGTCATTGTCCTATGTACAATATTTCTTGTATCTTGTTCAATAAATGTTTTTCTTATTACATGGCTGGCTACTTTCCAGATTTATCTTGGGACAAATGTATTTAGCTGATATGCAAATATTGCATAGCTATGAGAAATAACGCTTGTGATCTAACTTTGATGAAGGGGGTAAAACTGCACCTCACCTCTTCACACTACACAATAGGTGAAAAATCTTTTATGCTCGTACAAAACTGCTACTACAGACATACATCGAGGTCTTGCACAGAGATGTGATTTTGTTCAGTGAAAGTCTTTATTTAGATGCTTCAACATTTCAAGTCACAAAACAGGTTTGGACAACTCAGTCACGTTTCTTTGTCTGTGGTTCTAAGTTTCCATTACACGTCGGAAAATAAAAGTCAACTTTTGAGATTGTGTATTGTTTCTTTCATATCACCGTATTTAAGAAGAACCGTGGATTTAGTGGGTACCAGGAAACCATGAGCTGGATTAACGAGGCGGTATTTTATAATTTGACATAATACATTGTTTAAAACAACAATTTGTGAATTGTATATTTACTAAGCTGCTCCCGTGTGATATTATTCAAATAACTTTGTTAAAATTCACAAACATGATTTTGCATTTTCCAGTTTTCTCTCTGAAGAATTATACTTAAGGAAGTTGAAAGATGGCAACAATGTCTAAAATTTGTAAAAAAAAAAAAAATTGTTTAAAAAAAAATGCATTTTATTTTGTCAATTAATTGTGCGTATTTGTATTGGGATTTAGAACCAATTGGATTTGCCATTTATCCTTTTTATTTCAGTGTGTTCCTGTTAGCAGTAGTCTCATTCCTCTGCTCCTTTCCTTGCAGTTTGGAATCCAGACCAGATTCCCTCAGTTTCAGAGGCCCTTTTGGAGGTGATCACAGTTTCTACATTACTACCAGATTACCCTGAATCTTAGGTTGTATCTTTTCCTGTATAATTCTGTATGTCACAACCCCCTATTTCATACTTCCCCTATTGGGGTATATACACTGCTCAAAAAAAAAAAAAGGGAAGGGGGGCGGGGCCTGACCAGCATGGAAGACAGACGTGCTTCTGCAGAGCTCCTCAGAACACAGGGCAAAACACGACTTTTCAGCCCTCAAAGCTTTAAAAAAGGGAAACCCAAATGGTCTCATCTGACCCACTAAAGGGCCCTAAACCAACCATGCAGCCTGTGATCACTCTGAAACCGTCTGGCAGACCGACTTGCGCCATGAGGCCTGGCGACCGTAAAGCGGGAGATGCGGCCAGTCCGGTGCCACGAAATGACACAACGCAAGCAGGAACCCTGTTACCCCCCCCCCCGGACCGTCGGGGGTGATCGCGGTCCACACCTGAGAGACAAATCGAGAATGGAGCGGGAACAGTGGGGAAAAGCGCAAGGAAGCATGCCACAAGACGCTGCACCCAGCATGGCGGACACCACGCTTCCCCACGAACCTACAGACCCACAGTATGGGACCCGGCAAAGACTGGAAGCACTCTTCGACAATTTCTGGCGCAAGCTGAAAGCTAAAATGAAACCGACAGCCTCACCACAAATAAGAGAGAGGCGTAAAAGCAACACGCATGGCGCTACCAAGAGGGCCGCCGAGCCACAACCCAAACAGAGCAACTCGGGCCTATCAGCGCAAAACCGGAGAGAGGTCTGTAAACCCAAACCAAAAACCAAACCAGCATCGCCCATCAAAAAGGCGTACAAAGCTGCCGCCCTGACTACCCGGCATCCTTCTGGGCTGGGAGCCCAACAGGGGCTTACCTCATGCCGTCCATACACCCGTGGGGACACCCGGGATAGTGAGAACCCGCGGGCCCCCGAGTCAACCACCGGGTCTGGAAGGCTCCATGGACACAAGGTGAGGGCTCTCGCTAAGGCCCAGAGCCAGAGACTGGGGAAATCGAGCCGCAGCCGGAACACCCAAACGGTACGGCGAGTCCACTACCACACGCGCATACAGACCCCAGCCAGGAGAAGCAATACTGACCTGTGGACATTGCCTCTGAACACCACTTATGACCTGTGGACACTACCTTTGAGCACCACCTATGCTTCACTTGCAGGCACCAAGAACATACCGAATATGGGAGCCGGCTGACTTTTGGGAACACATTGGGGGCTAGCCTGCTGCCTTATCACCACGTCCATCTAATCCCAGCGGACACTATCCTGCTTATTCTGTACCAACCTTGTTGATTTAAGTGCAAGCCTGTTTAATTTTCTTTTGGTATGCTATCCCTAATGGTCAAGGTCAGACAAGTAAGCCAAGCAATGTCCCTTTAGACTAACCTGATTAAACAGGGCCCTAAGTTGTTTAAGTTGTTTAAGATTTGAATCCCATGTCTCAGCATCGCCCCCTCCCCCCCACATATAGGTCATACTACCAATATGCTTTAAGCCTCAGTCTATAACACGAGTAAAAAGCCTATCTATTTTCTTATTTTATTATTTTCTCTTATTATGTTTAACATGAGACCTGCATATTTCACTATAAGCAAAAAAGTACTTAGCTATGACACTCGAACTTATATGTATACTTAACCTAGCATGTCAAAAATACACTCAACTACCATATGCCATAGCCTTACTTGCTTATACTCTAGCTATAGGTAAAAATGAGGCATTGCGAATCGACAAATGTTTAAACGTTTATTGCATGATATATAAAATACAAAATTTTTGTGCATGTCAAATGAAAGTGAAGCTACACCGGAGGACTGCCTTTGAGGCACCCCGGGTTTCTATGTAACCCTCTACTGCACCTCAAAAAAAAGTAAAAAATAAAAATAAAGGGAACACAAAAATAACACATCCTAGATCTGAATGAATTAAATATTCTTCTGAAATACTTTGTTCTTTACATAGTTGAATGTGCTGACAACAAAATCACACAAAAAATACAAAACTGGAAATCAAATTTTTCAACCCATGGAGGTCTGTATTTGGAGTCACACTCAAAATTAAAGTGGAAAAACACACTATAGGCTGATCCAACTTTGATGTAATGTCCTTAAAACAAGTCAAAATGAGGCTCAGTAGTGTGCGTGGCCTCCACGTGCCTGTATGGCCTCCCTACAACGCTTGTGCATGCTCCTGATGAGGTGGCGGATGGTCACCTGAGGGATATCCTCCCAGACCTGGACTAAAGCATCTGCCAACTCCTGGACAGTCTGTGGTGCAACGTGACGTTGGTGGATGGAGTGAGACATGATGTCCCAGATGTGCTCAACTGGATTCAGGTCTGGGGAACGGGTGGGCCGGTCCATAGCATCAATGCCTTCGTCTTGCAGGAACTGCTGACACACTCCAGCCACATGAGTGGAACCCAGGGCCAACCGCACCAGCATATGGTCTCACAATGGGTCTTAGGATCTCATCTCTGTAACTAATAGCAGTCAGGCTACCTCTGGCAAGCACATGGAGGGCTGGGCGGCCCGCAAAGAAATGCCACCCCACACCATTACGGACCCACTGCCAAACCGGTCATGCTGGAGGATGTTGCAGGCAGCAGAACGTTCTCCATAGCGTCTCCAGACTCTGTCATGTCTGTCACATGTGCTCAGTGTGAACCTGCTTTCATCTGTGAAGAGCACAGGGCGCCACTTTTTTTGCCAATCTTGGTGTTCTCTGGCAAACGCCAAACGTCCTGCACGGTGTTGGGCTGTAAGCACAACCCCCACCTGTGGACGTCGGGCCCTCATACCACCCTCATGGAGTCTGTTTCTGACCGTTTGAGCAGACACATGCACATTTGTGGCCTGCTGGAGGTCATTTTGCAGGGCTCTGGCAGTGCTCCTCCTGTTCCTCCTTGCACAAAGGCAGAGGTAGCGGTCCTGCTGCTGGGTTGTTGCCCTCCTACGGCCTCCTCCACGTCTCCTGATGAACTGGCCTGTCTCGTGGTAGCGCCTCCATACTCTAGACACTACGCTGACAGACACAGCAAACCTTCTTGCCACAGCTCGCATTGCTATGCCATCCTGGATGAGCTGCACTACCTGAGCCACTTGTGTCTGGGTTGTAGACTCCGTTTCATGCTACCACTAGAGTGAAAGCACCGCCAGCATTCAAAAATGACCAAAACATCAGCCAGGAAGCATAGGAACTGAGAAGTGGTCTGTGGTCACCACCTGCAGATCCACTCCTTTATTGGGGGTGTCTAGCTAATTGCCTATAATTTTCACCTGTTGTCTATCCCATTTGCACAACAGTATGTGGAATTGATTGTCACTCAGAGTTGCTTCCTAAGTGGACAGTTTGATTTCACAGAAGTGTGATTGACTTGGAGTTACATTGTGTTGTTTAAGTATTCCATTTATTTTTTTGAGCAGTGTATTTGTTTGTGTTGATTCTATACTGTAGTGTTTGTAAGGTACACTTGTGTAGAGTGGTTGTATATCACTTTCTTCGTGTTTATATATAGCAATTACCTTGTTATTTACCTGTATTGGGATTCAGACTTGTTGCAGTCTTATACCTGCTGCTTGCAAACATCTGCAACATACGCTGTTTAAATTCCATAACGTGGGTTCTTCCATTTCCATGCATGTGTTACGACTGGTTGTCTTGTGTCTATCCGGTACTTTGTCAAACATGTCTAACAAGCAGTCAGTGATGAACTGCAGTGGAAAAATTCTTCTTTCCTTCTCTTGTTTCCAAGCAATCCCCTACGTGGTAAAAAGTCAGGAAAAAATTTTAAGGAACACTATATGGTCATGAAAACAACATGAATTCCTGATGCTATAGTGTTGAAACCACCATTTAGATGGCTTGCTCCCCCTCAACCCACTTAAAAGGTAATAAAACTTGCCTTATTTCCAGCGATGTGCGAGTCTCCCGGCACTGGCCCCGCCCCTCGATCTGTCTCCTTGCTGGGAAAGCATTGGTTTGGCTGAAATTGGCAAGGAGGTGAGAGGGGGAGGGGCCAAACATGTCTTGGTCAATCAGCACCTCCACATAGAGATGCATTGAGTCAATGCATCTCTATGAGTAAAATTCAGTGTCTCCGTGCAGAGCGTGGAGACGCTGAAAGGCAGGACTGCACACTGTGCAGAACTGCTTCAGGAAGCACCTCCAGTGGCCATCTGAGGAGTGGCCACTGGAGGCGTCCCTAGGGGGCAATGTAAACACTGCCTTTTCTCTGAAAAGGTAATGCTTAAATGAAAATGCCTGCAGGGAATTATTATACTCACCTTATTATACTCACCGGAACAACAACATTAAGCTGTAGTTGTTCTGGTGACTATAGTGTCCCTTTAAACAAAATAAATTATATAGAAAATGTCCAGAGAGAAACCACTTGTACACTGTCTAAAGAACTCTATGAATAAAGAAATTTAAGTGTAAAAATCTAATTTTTATTTTACTCCATGCATTGCACAGCGATTAGATGTAGTCCACCAGAACATGTTGAAGTTGGCAAGTTTGTTTAAAGCTAACACTGAGCAGTCCCGTGAAACTTAACCAGGGAGAGGTCTTCTAAGGGGCAAATGCCATTCATCGAGGAGAGAGTGTATCACACGTGACTGCATTAATTAGAAGGATTAAACAAATTAACGAGTAAACAGTAAATTTGTGTAGCATGGCAGCTCACATGATCTCTGCACAATACATTCTAGATATATCTTAGCAACAGCACAGGACAGATAATACTACTAGATATTCCAGCAGTTCCTGTTTATCAATACCCTAACAAGCATGCTGAACTATTTTTGGCATAGCACAGGTCCCTGCGACATGCCTGGATATGTTGCAACAGGGATTAATTTACTGTGAGTGCATTGCAAAGGCTAAATTGTGTTCAGAGTCTTTTGCGTTAGCCAAACATCATCTTATTATAAGTAATGAGATTTGAGAGTATGTCCGTAAATAGTAATAGTTGAATATTTTGAATATTTAAAGACATTTCTTACATGAGACTTTTTATTATTATTATTATTATTATTATTATTATTATTATGTACAGATTTTGTTTTATAATTTGCATTGCTTGCCTTGAGCTGTCCTGGCACTGCCAGAGCAAACCATGTAAATTAATTTGATCATTGAATTTGCCATATGAGTGGACACGTGTGAATATTCTAGCATACTTCCCAACATAGGAAGATATGGATGTAGGACAGGGAAGTGGGACATGGCACATTAAGTTTGTACTCGGGATGTGCTTATTGGTGCCCCAATGCAGAGTGCTGGAAATCAGGACTGCTCTGGTGAATCTAGGATTGTTGGGAGGTCTAATTTGGAAGTAAAAACTGAGCATGCATGAGCTAATAAAGTATATCTCTGCAGGTGCCTGAGCTCATATGAGTGCTCTTGGAAGTTCATATGGCAATACTTCCAATGCACAACTTAACCCAGACAGCACTCCACTAGTGTTTACTTAATTGAGGGAGTTAAGAATTGTCACTTCTAGTGAAGTCCTTAAAAATATAAATGTATTGGATATTTATTTAGCCTTCACCAAAAGGTTATGCCAACGTTTCTTCCATGTGACGGGTCATTGTCAAGCCTAGTTATCCATTCTGAATAACAGTACATATGGTTACTAGCAGCGAGTGGTGGCTGAGGGTATCAGCTGACTCTGTCAGCCTATGAGTGGTACCCAAGGCAAAATGTTCCTGATTAGTGCAGCAACAAGAGAAGGAGGCATGAGGCAGTGAAAACAGGTGCTCGGGGGACAAATTTGGGGTTAAACCATTCAAAAATTGTTCACCCCTCGTAAGATAAGACAAAGCCCAGAGAATTAATAATTCATGACATAATTGAGAAGAAGATGTTATCCTTTATGCTGATTGGAACACCCCGTTACATTTTAAAATTCTGTTTGGGTGCGCCAACAGACAAAATCTACCTGTGTCAAAAACTCTAGGTATGTTTCTGGCCAATCATCTCTCTATGAACCTTACCAATGCATTGATCCTTCCCAACATGAGGAGGTGCTCATCATTAGCAATTCTTTACAATGGATTGTTAATATCTAAGAACAGTAAACCCACAGAGATATTGTCTCTGCTAATTACTGCCTCCTGATCAGAATGCAGGTTTGTTCTACGAGAGTAGAACGTGGGCTACGAGATGTATTTGTTTACTTTCAACATATTCTGATTACATAATTAGTTTAGTTATACTGTTATAATTTTGATATAATGTTTATGCCAATTGTGTACTTTAAATTATGTAATTGGTAAGAGTGAATGGTATAATTATACAATTATTTACACACTCAAAAAGGCAAATGCACACCTTTTCTTCCTTAATTCACATGTCACATATAGATTTAGAAGCCTTGAGGTAGAAACTTGTTATTTAAACTTTAATTTCAAAAGGGGCCGGAGCCTGACTGTGGAGCTGATCAGACGCATCGGGGGATACATCACATGTACATATCGCCCACTGGATTGCCTGATCCAAGACTTGTGGCCTACATCATGCAGAGCAGGCTCTCCAAGCCCTTAAACACATAAAGCATCCAAGGTACACAGCTACAACCCCCCCACCCCCTCTGAACCGGCGGGGATATTCTGGTCTCAACCGCCCCGCTCCACCTACCTCTGCTGACTCCAAACACCAGCACCAGCCACAATTATGCACCAACCCTGCCCGCTGACCACTCCAAAATGGCGGACGCACAATCCCAACGCAGATCCACTACAACGCAACAGAGCATATACCTACATGCCTGAACAAGTTATTTGACAGTTTCTGGGCACGGAATGGTGCTAGAAATGCTGCAGTAGCAGGAGAGCTGGAGTACAGGGGGACGCCTGAGAGGCAGCAGCCAGAGAGGGAATGGGACACCCTCGGGCACAACCTCGACGAAGCAGCACATAAATACCTGCGCTTGCCTATCTGGGCCAAAGGACATTAGGGGCACAACCCCGGCACATCTTCCATGCAGGAGGAGGCCCAATCGCCGCAGACAGTGCAGCACCATCAAAGTCTCCAGACCATTCCCAGCAGGGAGTGACTCGGGCTCCAGAAGCACCCTGGTCCATGGCTATGTGATGCCAGCCTTTACTCAGGCCCAGAGCTGGAGGGATGAACCGGCTTACCCTCAGCAACCACTCAGCACCGTCGCCACGATTTCCCACAAGAGTAATCGGATGACCAAGATCTGTGGATGACCCACTAGCCCTCAGGCGGACCCTCCCCATTTATAAAGGGATGCAACCCAGTCACATATAGCAGCTCCAGGCTAAGTCCTGTTAATTTACACGGATGCAGCATTCCTATATTCACGCATATGTCTTATTTTACCATGTTTTCCTTTTATATAATGTGTTCTTCTGGGACAGGGTACAGAGAGGATGTGCGGACTGCGGTGGCTATAATAACGCTGTATCTTCCTGGTCCACACTTAAACCAATAGAGCAATTCTAGCATGCCATTTTCTACCGTGTTTAAGTAACTCTTGCAACCACATCTTGAAAGTTTAAACTTAACATTTGTTCATAGGCTTGACGCAACAGTTTAGCTTGTTTATATTTTACTTAATTAACAGAAAATGAGGCAGTCATATCTAGTATCTAGAAGATGTTAAATCTTGATGTGTTAAGGAATCAGGAAATTCCTGGAAGTCTCTTTTGACCGACCGCACGCATTGGCCCAAAATTGTTCCAGAGAATTAGGCTGTGCAGCCGATCTATTCCCAATAGTTCAAATACTGTTCAAATTACCAAATTAACTGGTGAATGGCCTTAGTCTATGTGTGTTCCTGGTTTGTGGGCTTCAATGTACCGAACGCCACTGCGTTCGTATGAAAATGAAACGAATGGCTAGGAGCCTGGAACTCCCAGCAGTGTTCGTGGGGTTGCATGGCCGAAAACAGTTACATACGATTGATGAAAAAACACAGCTGGGTGTTCAACAGTTTAAGATGGCCACCGCCACCTGTTCGTGCATACGAATGACGACAACCCCGCCGGTCGTCAATTAAGCTGCGGTTAACCACAGCTTCTGAGAGGTTAATGAGCAGCACACTCCACTTGTGGGTGGTCTGGCTGTTCATTAGTTTGTTCAGTAAACAAACACCATTATCACAATCCATTCGGCAACCCCCATTCACTAAACCATTGCAGGGAAAAGGCACAAACAGAAGCCTTTACCCAGTCCTGAACCATAGTCTAATACAGGGGCCATAGTCACAGGGCAGGAGGCTGGCAAACAGGCCTCTCTAAAAACCAGTGGCGAGGTCATTTTCACCACAGATAGATAGATAGACAGACAGACAGACAAATTAGTGCAACAAAAACTAAAGGTCCATAGTTTGTCTATAGCTAATATATTGTATAATCTACACAGTCCATTATTGAATTTCCTGGTGTTTTCAACGATGCAATCTGCTTTGATTCTTCGTACCTGCATCGCCAGCAGAAATTAAAAGGTCATTTCCTTGTTATTTACTTCTAAGGGCAATCAATAAGGACATGTACACCTAATCCCGGGCTTATTATAACATGCACTTTAACAATCATCCATTAGTAAAGAAAACCCAATGGCACTAATTAATAATTAGTAGTTTCCTGCAGTAGCTCCTGTTGAAAAGATAAAGAATGATTTACCAGGAACATAAGGGAGGGAGAGGTGGTGAAAAGTTCACAATGAGATATGTACTATTGTAATTATGTATTTTACTATCAGCTTAAAATGACTAGTGATTTTGAAGAAAAACAGTAATAACATTAAAAGCAGTGAGGGGATGCATTTTGCTATTACAAAAAAATAAATGTATGTTACAAAATCTCATACACACAGAAAGTAAATAAAACAAGGACAAAAAATAAATGCATGTTACAAAAACACATACACACACAAAGTAATAAAACCAAGGACAAAAAATAAATGCATGTTACAAAAACACATAAACACAGAAAGTAAAAAAAACCAAGGACAAAACATAAATGCATGTTACAAAAACATATACACACAGAAAGTAAAAAAACCAAGGACAAAAAATAAATGCATGTTACAAAAACATATACACACAGAAAGTAAAAAAACCAAGGACAAAAAATAAATGCATGTTACAAAAACACATACACACACAAAGTAAAAAAACCATGGACAAAAAATAAATGCATTTTACAAAAACACATACACACAGAAAGTAAAAAAAAAATGAACACACAAGACGGGAGATATGAGACATAACAAGTATAATACTTAATTTAGACAAAATATGAGGATAAATATGTAAAACTTTAATGTATATTTATCACATATACACACACACACACACACAATACAACTTAGTCATCATGCTCTGAATCAAGCCTGAATATTACAGGAAAAATACTTTCTATAGTGTCATAATCTCCAAATGTAACACTTAAATCTGCTATTCCAAAAGTATAATAATAAACAGCCCATGGCTTTACAAAAGTTGAGAAAACACCTTAATTTTTCAAGAATAATTCCATATGATGGTGTATAGTATTGCTCTATTTTTTACCCCCTTTTATTGCTATGTAATCTTGGGAATATGATTTAAACTTGATATTTGAATCTTACTATCTGCTTTATAGTCTTGTCCTGTGCTGAAAGGATCACCAGGGACATTGCTAGGAGGGGGCTGACCAGTGGGGTAGCTATAGCTTTTGCTGCCAAGGGTCGCCCCTGAGTTTGCTGCCCCTCACAGACTGGCCTCATCACTAAGGTTCCGCCGCGCCAGCTGCACTATGAGGGAATCAGCGAAACGCGTCTAAATTGCTGGGAGAACCTGTGGACATTATTTATTCCGTCTGGTATTTGGCCTGTTTTTATTTTCATATTTTAGTATTTTTATTTTGTTTTAATAAAGTATATTTAGCTTTATCACCTAGTCCTTTGTACTCCTGCATATCTGCTTTCATCTGAAAAAAAAAATTGTTGTGTCCCCTTTTATTGACACATTTGCTACAAAACTGAGAACCAAGTATATGTGGCTCTCCAGAAGGTGAGCAGTTATTTGCACTTCTGTACTCATGTTTAAGGGTTTACACTAGGAGCTTTGTCTCTTTCTGCTTCATTCCATTTTTGAGTTTCCGTTAGGCATGTGCATGGGAAAAAATTTCGGTTCAGTTCGGCATTCCGAAATTCGGGACTTCGGCAATTCAGAACTTCGACACTTCGTAACTTCGGTAACTTCGGCACTTTGACACTTCGGAACTTCAGCACTTCGGAACGTCGGCCACTTCGGCACTTCGACACCCTCGGAACTTCGGAACTTCTCTTGCAGCCGCTTGGCAGATAACTCCTTAATTCCCACGGTATTAGGGAGTTATCTACCAAAAGGCTGAAAGACCTAACTTGGTCTTTCAGCCAAATTTACTAAGTAAAGATTACTTAGTATTAGTAAATTATGCCCCTACTCGCTATACCGTGAGTAGGGGCATGTCTAGTAAACAGTGAGCAGCTTGTGGCTGCTCACTGTTAAAAAAAAAAAAAAGGGTCCCCCCTCCCGAGACCCCACCCCTGAGGACCTATTGTCCTCCCCCCGGCCCCCACCCCTGAGTGGTGGGTGGGGGCCCTAAATTAGAATGAGGGGGGACCTAATGTCCTCCCTCCTGGCCCCCACCCCTGAGCAGTGGGTGGGGGGCCTAAATATTAATTAGGGGGGGACCTAATGTCCTCCCCCTGGCCCCCACCCCTGAGCAGTGGGTGGGGGCCCTAAATACTAATTGGGGGGACCTAATTTCCTCCCCCCTGGCACCCACCCCTGAGTGGTGGGTGGGGGCCCTAAATACTAATTGGGGGGACCTAATGTCCTCCCCCTGGCCCCCACCCCTGAGCGGTGGGTGGGGGCCCTAAATTATAAAGAGGGGGGACCTAATGCCCCCCTGTCCCCCACCCCTGAGCAGTGGGTGGGGGCCCTAAATTAGAATGAAGGGGAAGACCTAATGTCCTCCCCCCTGGCCCCCGCCCCTGAGCGGTGGGTGGGGGCCCTAAATACTAATTAAGGGGGACCTAATGCGGCCCCCACCGCTGAGCGGTGGGTGGGGGCCCTAAATACTAATTATTCCCCCCTCCCCAGGTAACTAGGGGTCCCCAAAAGCCTAGTCACCCCCTCCCCAAAAAATTAACCCCTACCTACCTCTCTCACCCTAAAAATAATGAGGGGGACCATTTAACTAAGTACCTGTAAAAAAATAAAATAAAACTTACCATTTGATGTTTTCTTTCTTCTAAAATCTTCCTTTTTCAGCCCCAAAAAAGGCCAAATAAAAAGCCATAATAAAAGACGCACATAAAAAAAAAGAGCGCACAAAAAAAGGCTTATAAAGCCTTGGCCCGCCCTGCAATTAGCCTCAGAGCACTCTGATAGGCTGCTCACTTTTTAATAGACATGCCCCTACTCGCGGTATAGCGAGTAGGGGCATAATTTACTAATACTAAGTAATCTTTACTTAGTATTAATACATTTGGCTGAAAGACCAATTTAGGTCTTTCAGCCTTTTAGTAGATAACTCCCTAATACCGTGGGAATTAGGGAGTTACCTACTTATTCATTCCTGTCATTACATTGACTGGCCAAGTAACTTACATTTTATATGAATGTATGTTACTTGATTGTTGTAAGTATTGCAAATGCTTACAGCTGAATCCTGGCTATGTTTGTATACTTTTTATTGAAACTTGTATACAGTGTAACATTCTTCTTCTTCCACTGGGTAAGTATATTAGTACTTATGCAATACTGTGCTTCGGAACTTCGTCACTTCGACACTTCGTAACTTCAGCAACTTCGGATCTTCGGCACTTCGACACTTCGACACTTTGGAAATTCGGTAATTTCGGAACTTTGGGACCTCGGCAATTCGGCACTTCGGCAATTCGGACATTCGGAAGTCCCGAATGTCCGAATTGCCCGAAATTCATCCGAATTCATGTCTAGTTTCCGTTACATTGAAGACAGAAGAGGTCCTGGTATCACCATAGTATACCCCTGATGCTGGGATTAGAGTCTATCTTTGTGTGGCTCCACTCTACGTGAGTGCATCCAATATTAATTAATCACACTCCTGTATGGACTGTATTACTCTCTATACACATTTTCCTTTCTAGTATACACCATCAAATCTATACCTTACCTTTTTAAAGAGTGCATGTTTACTTAGGTAGCGCTCGACTGGGTTTATGTGAGTTTATCACCATCACTCAATTAACTCTGTTTTTGCATATACAATGGTACCTCGGTTTACAAACGCCTCGGTTAACATAATTTTCGGTTTACAAATGTAAATCTATTGAAAATAATGCCTCGGTTTACAAATTTTTTCGCAATACAAAGCAAGTTTCCCTAGGGCGCATTGCGTGTAGGAGGTTTATAATGCTCATCGTGCATGCTGGAGTCTGTAGGTAGCACGTGGCGTAGAGTGTGGAGGTGTTGGAACGGCTTTTGCATCGAGTTTTGGAGCCATTCTGGAAATTTTTGCAGCAAAATTTGCAGCAGTTTTGGGAATTTTCTTTAACTTTTTTGGTGCATTTATCCAGCTGTGGAAAGGTAGGGAGCTGAGCCTCGTCATTTGCATGCCTTTTAATGTGTGTTCTGCATTGTGGGTTGGTTTCCATGCCAGCTAATTTTGACTTTTTTCTGACCTCCAGAACGGATTAATTGGTTTTCAATGCATTCATATCGGAAACCGCGTTTTGGTTTACAAATCTTTTGCAATACAAAACGTCCCGGAGAATGCATTAAATTCGTAAACCGAGGTACCACTGTATCTGATTTATAGTTGTGTATTTTTCTGTAATATCTACTACTTAGTTTGTCCTGTACTGTAATGTCAGCCACCTTGACATTCTTCTATGGAAATATTGTCTTTATAGTCTTGTCCTAAATTATTATTATGTCTGTTATAGTCTCATCCTTTATGTTTCTGTTCATAATGTATAATTTGCCATACAGTCAAGTACTATAATAAAATTTGACCCCTCCCTGCTTACCTTGTGCTGCTCTTTTTTCCCCCATATTATATTCCAACACTTTTCGGAGGTGCCTTGGTGAATCCTTGTTTTCAGGCACATCCTGAGCATTTTTGTAAATTTCAGGAATGCTAGCAAATGTATAGATTTTAATTTAATACCTTATCATGGTTTGACCCTCACTCACAATCCTCTGCATAGACTTATCTATAACAGCACATACAGGTCTAGCACATACATGACTTATCTACAACAGCACATACAGCATAGACATATCTATAACAGCACTTATCTATAACAGCACATAGGCTTAGGACTGAGATACAAAGAGAGCAGGAGAACCCTCCTACATGTGGTTCTCCTGCTCAGTGCCGCACTGCTTCCTTTTCTTTGAGGCTTTCCTCACTGATGCACCGAGATGTATTGGTGTCAGCATCATTAGAGAAGAATGCTGTGCTTGGAAACGTTTCCCTACTAGAGCCAATCACAGCAGAGAGGGGGCAGCAGAAGAAGGTGCATGCTCCAATAGTGTTACATCAACTGGTCCTTTGAGAAGGGCAATGCTGGACCCATGGACAACAGTTAGTAACACTATAACTACTTCTAAATCAAAGAAATTACTATTATAAATTATTCATTTACTGCCTTAGGAGATGCTATATGTTAAAGAGAACCTGTCATGAAAGGTTAACTTTAAAATGGGTGACTGTGATTTGCGACCACTTTCTGCCTATCACAGAGCCCAATGCAGCTATAAATTGGCATGGCTAAAAGGGAGTTGTGGGAAGACAGGAACCTTTATTCATTGTTAAACTCCTCAAAAATGGTTTAATACTGCATGGATGGACAGCGGCAGAAGACTCCAGGAACTATAACCAGTTTATGAAATTAAAAAGTTATATTGCATACTGTGTCCCTTTAATGTTCTCATTTTATTAGATAAAATAAAATGTGTCAGTAGTCATTATTAATACTGCTAGCAGGTTATAGAATCATAAAATGCATAATAAACTGTAGTTTAGACTTTAGGTATATATCTGATTTAAAAGACCTCTACCTGTATATTAAACCCCCACCAAGGGATTTTCCGAACATGAATGGTGGATTGTTGAAATTGGAGCAATTTAATGGACAAGTACCAAAACAAGTGTACATCTTAATCTTAGGCTTGGTATCACTCTCAATCTCAAATTACTGGCTGTTAGAAGGCACTTCAATGTGACAAATATAGATGCCAAAGACGAAATGATAGGATCACAAGAAACTTAAGCCAACATTTAATAAAAATTGGCTTTGCTCCTGGACTGGAAAAACAGATGTTTGACTTGTCAGAAAAGAAACATATTATTCCTATAGTTTCACTTTGAAGGAAATGACAATTACACGTGACACATTCAACGTTTATAGAATGCAATACGTAAACTTCAAAACTGGATTGCATAGATCCGTAATTGTTTCACTAAAAAGTGTGTTGTGGAGGTGAGTTGAAAACAGACTACTCCACGGTTAATCACAAAGGTTTTAACCCACCCCACAATCACAGTGTCGAACCCACGAGGCAACGAAAGACAGAGACCAACAGCCTACCACACATAGCTACTTAACCGTATACTCCCTTCCGTACGGCCTTGACAATAACGACTGTAGAGGAGGGTGTTGGGGGGGAGAGAGAGGAAAGCTGGGTAACACACAGTCACATACATTAACCTTAAAACAACTTTTCACTGGGGTTCTCACCCCAATCGGGAAAACACATTGGACAGCCGATTTAATCCCGATGACTCACTTAGCTATGAAAACATATGCCAGTCACTGTATCACCTAATATAAGAGACGAGACGTAGCTGAGATGATTCACCTAAACAAGTATTAACAAGCAATGCTTTAATATGTACAAAGAAATAATCGTAAAGCACATTACTCTCCTTCAATATTGTACTATGTTCAAGCTTGTAACACTTCGATAAATCTCAATAAAATTTGATTGACAAAAAAAAAGAAAACAGACTAAAAAAAAATGTTGTCAATCTCTTTTTTCATTGAGGCACATGCATGACAAGATAAGACAATATATGAATTAGCATAAAGCAATTGAGAATAACATATAGTGAATACTATAAGCCATATCTTGTGTTAATATAGGGTGAGTCGCAATTGATAAATATGGAGAACAGTACAAGAACAATGATAAATGTTGATAATGGTTTACATGAGTTTGCCCCAGTCGATTGTATAAAAGTCATTAATATCTTCTTTTAAAGTAATGAAAATAGATAAATGAATATAAAGTACTATTAAACATCGGACCTAAGAGAACAAAGGATCTAGTAAGGCTTAGGCTGTCTGGTTTAAGTTTGACAACTATGCATGTTGTGTTAAGGTAACAAGCACAGTATAAGCGATTGTGTAGGATTAGAAAATAAAATAAACTTAAGAGTAAACATTTGTTTGTTAGCTGCTGAGAGGCTGCCAAGGTTTGGTCATAGTGACAACATTACCCTCACTGAAGAAGTGTGAGTCCTAGCTAAAACACAGGTGAATATTATAAAAACTGAAAACAAAAAGTTGGTTGGAGTTTTAACTGGAGAATGTCCCCATAGTTTGCAATCACCCTAATCCCACACAGGAAAAGACTGGGTGTGTTTCGCATATGTTGTCGAAGGAGACAATACGATGACGCTGGTATCCTGATGCCTCGTCATGCCAGCCCCAGTCCTGATATGGAGCCTGCACCAATGCACCACTGACCTGGATACATATAATAGCCAAGTTTATTCCCATGAAGACTAAATTTATATGCTACATTCTGTCACTTGTATGTCTTCTCTGAGAGCTCTCCATAGGTGTTGACATTGTGATGGGCATATTTCTATACTGGCTCTCAGCCAGGAGATCCTGAATTCTGAGAGGCGATGGGAGAGGCGACGGGGTTGCCTGACGTTGACTTCCATGGACTCCCACCTCGACGCTGTCGATCTCTAGGTTGATGGTAGATAATGGAATGACATAGCTTCTGGGAAGCTCGATTGTACAGCATTGCCCAGAAGATTTGACAACTTACCTAGATCCCTCTAAGTACCTGCAGCCAAGGCCCTGAGTTCCACTACGCTAAGCATGGCTGTGAAGGGCCACACTCATTGACTAAGAGTGTCATGCTGTGCTTGACCCATAGGAGACATCTGGCTTCACCAGAAAAGGCAGCGAATGGGACAGAGTGTCCCAGGTATGTTGTCAACCCCTTCTTGAGATGTGATACTTACTCTAAGACTACTTACTCTAAGACGTGCCAGTGTACTCCTGGTACCATAGCTACTACAACAGCTGTTGTAGTTATGGTGTTTGGTGTTTTCATTAAGAGGAATGCTCTAAGCATGCATTGCAGCTACTTGGTTACAGAAAATTTGTACTTTAAGCATTATCCATGCCAAACTATCCAACGTTGGATAGCAATATTTGGTGCAAGGAATATTTGGGCGTTATCCCCTTTAAAGCTAATATAGCATAATAAGAAAAAAAAATATCCAGGTGTACTGGTAAGAGTTTTTTTTACTCAGTTATTTAAACCTAAACTGTGTAAGAAATCCACTCATGTCAACCCACACCTTAGTAAATTGACCGCTCAATACTTAATAACAGTGTGAGCGTGATTAATGAGACCGTTACCATTGTTTTCTAAATCATTACAAACACATAAAACGGCACACCCTGTTAATGTGGAGATGTTATAGTGATATAGATGAAACTCATGGAGTGAATCAGAGGTAAGTTGAAAGTACTTCGGCTACTGGTTAAAGGGACACTATGGTCACCAAAACAACTTTTTACTGAATAACCCTCATAGTTTCAGTTCTCACCTTATGACTAATCACTGCATAGTGAATACATTATTTATCTCCTTTGACTTTATCTCACTATTCAGTGCTATTTACAAAGAACTTCTGTGGCAGAGAACAATTAACTTGCAAATGATGTTGTCGCAGTGGCAACAGACAGAATTAGCATTAAAACCCTTTCCTTTAAGTCTACAAATCGTTTGTACAGACTCAGAGTGATGTTTGTGCTCTGTTTTCGCACTGTAAACACTGTATGATTGGAAGAGTCACTTTAATGATAACGCCGAGCTGTGTTCATTCTCACCGATGTTTGCACTATATGATTAAAAGGGGAGTAGGTATTGAGAATTTATGCAGATTTCTCTTTAATAAGTAATGTCGATTTATATTGTTGTTTTCTTTAGGGGAATTTATTTTAAAAAAAAGTGCTTATGATACTGTTGTTTCAGTCTTTAATCTTAAAACAGAGGTTCTTAACCCAGTTCTCATTACACGCCAACAGTCCAGATTTTGTCACCTCTGCTACTGGAAGTCAAAGGTAAGGTGGATAAAAAGGAAGACAACCGAATGGCACTGGTCAGATATATATTTTCTTATGCTCATTATCGTTCTTCGTTTACTTTCTTGGAGTGGGTTGTTTGTCTTCTAGAGACTGAAAATTTTGTGTGAAAGAAACAAAGAATAGCAGGAACACCAATGGAAAGGGTTTGAAAAGATGATGGTCCACAGCGTCAACAATGCCAGAAGGTTAAAAAAAACATTAGTCACCTTTTGGCAATATTTAGCACTTTAGTTATTAAAGTAGAATAATAGGCAGTGGTCAGATAAAGATATTTTCTTAAAATTGGAATGAAAATTATGTAAGTGAATAAAGAAGGAGAAGGCTAATGATTTTTAGTGTAGAGAAAAGAGACAAAAGTAGATGTTAGACGATGGTGACAATCAGTGAGGTAAACGGACAGACGCATAGAAACCAGCAACTGGGAAGAAACTCAGGATAGGACGAAAAAGAGACTTTTTGGTTTTTGTGAGGCTGGTCAGATGTTCGCAGTTTAATTGCAGTTTAACAGACAGTGGTACAGGAAGAACAACGACTTAACAAGCTAAGGTGAAGGGTATGCAGAAAGCAAATTTTTTTTGTGATTGTGGACAGAACATAAAATATATATATCACCACTATTTAGAACTTGAGTATAGTCTGTAAAACACAAACAAAACAGACCATAGTGTAGTATATTACATATTCATAAATAAAACCACGTAGTAATATAGTTATCCTACTCACATGTTGCTGAGCCAAATATAGTTGGCTCAGACTTTTAGAGCTCCAGTTAAATATCTTTGGTAGTTTTCTGGAACATACCCCAGCAGGTATACACATAATATCTAATTGGCACTTTTGATAAATAAATTGTCAATAACGAAAATAATGCCAGCTTTATTGGGTACAAAAATAAATAAAATCCAGGCCAAATATTGCAGAATAAAAAGCAGAATAAAAGCACTCTCAAGTTTCAACAGGTCTTTTTCAAAGTGTGTAATATGTTAGTCCACAGTATTTCCATTTCTATAGGGACATTGACGCGCTTTTTCCTTCCTTTCACGAGCTTCTTTGCACATTTGTTTCAGTATTTGTCATTTCCGGTATCTCGTAAACGCAAAAGTTTCTACAGATATCTTTCATATGTCCGCATTTGAAGTTATACATATCAGTCACACCATATTTATACAATCGATAAAGCAAAGAATAAATTCTAGATAATAGAAAAAGAATGAAAAGTTGACTTTTTGTGCTGTATAGTATTTAATTTTTTTAATGCATTTTTTAAATGCAATAGATGCTTTCATCATTTTGGTGTGCTTACCATTCACAGCCCATTATCTATATATCAGTTTCCAATAATACCCGCATTGTAACAATTAAAATATATATAATTGCCAATATTAATTTTTAGCAGTTATGTAATCATGTCTTCTGTGTTGTCATAGTTGACATAAACGACAATCATCGTCTGATGGAAAAATATTGTTTCCCTGTTACCGTTGAAGATACAGATAGCTCTTTGCCAAAAAAAGAAAGAAAATCAAACAGACTGATAACTTACATAATTTTGGGTTTTGATAGACAAATTAGTTCCTTAACTAAATAAGCCCAATTCTTCTAAAATTAATTTTAAAATTAATTTTTAAAATTATGTAATTGCCTGCTGATTTAATGGAACACTATAATGTAATGAAATACTATAGACACCAAAACAACTTTTGGTTAATGAAGCAGTTTTGTTGTATAGATCAGCGGTTCCTAAACACACAGGGGCACTGCAAAATGTTTGCTATGAATATTGCGCCGGGAAACATGATTAACAGGAGCTATGATTATAGCACCGGGAAACATTTTTACTGCACAGGGACCTGGTCAAGCAGCCCTTTAAGACCGCGACCGCGACCGGGCCCCTGTAGTGTCGACAGGCTGGAAGGAAGGAACCAGACCAAGGCAGACTTGGACGGAAGGGAATTAGCTGAGGTAACCGTTAGGGTTACCTGTGGTCCAATACATACTGTATTAAAACACTAAAACTATATACAATCACCCCTTCAAACACCAACACAATACAGTACACTATAGTGGCAGTATATGCCGCAGCACTGTACAAATATACAACCTAAAATTTTGACTTGGGGCACCTTGAAAAAAAATATTTCTTCAATCTAAAATGTTTGGGAACCACTGGTATGGATCATGCCACTATTCAATTCTCTTATAATCAGGAGTAGTGATGTCCCGAACGGTTCGCCGAACGGTTCGCCGCGAACGGTTCGCCACGGACTCCAGTGAGCAGACACATTCCAGCCAATCAGCAGCAGACCCTCCCTCCCAGACCCTCCCACCTCCTGGACAGCTCACTAAGAATGCAGCTTCAAAATGGATGCTGTGTCTTTTACTAATAAAAAAAAAAAAATTTTCTTGGCTGCTGGTTCCTCCTCCCCCCTCCCTTCTTACCTTTATCCTGGGAGGGGGGAGGAGGAGATCCGTTATGCCTGGGGGGTGGGGGAGCCATGCTGCCTTCCCTGGTGGTCCAGTGGTGAGATCTGAGCGTTACCGCGGCAACGCTCAGAATCCCGCGAGAGGACCAGCGGAGCTGCTGGTTAGAGCTCCGCCGGGTCCTCCCTCCCTCCTTCACCCACCCGGCGGCCGTATCTCCCTGTCTGTGGGCCGGTGAGGGAGATCTTTGATCTCCCCACCGGCCCACGGAGGCACTATGCAGGGCCGGCGCTCGGATAGCGCTGGCCCTGCAGGGGCCGGCCGGGGAGATCCCCTGCCGGCCTCGGCCCCACGGCCATCGCGGCCCACCGGGCATTTGCCCGGTATGCCCGATGGCCAGTCCGGGCCTGGACAGACAGACAGATAGATAGATAGATAGATAGATAGACATACTATTGTGGCACAATCAAAGCTAAGTTTGTAGTAAAGACCCCACAAGTTGACATGACTGCTAGTGCAGAGATGGCCAAGAGAGGAGAAGATGAGGGGAAATAACCTTAATTTGTCGATCCTCTCTCTCACCATATTCTTGTTGCCATGCTTCTTCTGCCAATATCATCGTCTTCTAGCTACTATCACCATTGCACTCCCGTGCGTTTTGCAAGAGTATAAAAGGGGTTCTGAGGGATCTTTCATAGATAATATTGTGCAATAAGGTTCCATGGACAGCTACCTGTTTCCACCAGTTATGGTGACAAAGAGGTGATGGGAAATGAAGGCAGAACTTTTGCCTTTTGCCAAACATTAGAATGAATCTCTAGTGTTAGGGAAACATAGTTGTATTCCTAACACTATAGTGTGCTCTAGTCTCCCTGCTACCTTGTGCCCCCTCTCCCCCCCCCTCCCCCCGGCAAATAAAGGGTTAAAAAACTATTATTTATTCAACCGATTCCAGCGCTGATAGGCGACCTAATGCGCCTGCATGCAAAGTGTATTAGACCCTCCCCATGGGAAAGCATTGAATCAATGCTTTCCTATGGGGGATTTCACTGACGCCGGATGTCCTCATGCAGAGTGTGAAGACTTTCAGCGTCATTTAAGGGACCCAGACTCCCGTAAACACCTGGAAGCACCTCTAGTGACTGTCTGGTAGATGTTTTGCATTGCAGGACTAAGGGGACAGGAACAATGAGATGAAATGGTCTGGGTACATGTAGTGTCCCTTTAACAAAGGAAACAAAGTAACTCCTTCCTTATTTCATGTATATGTTTTTAATGAGTTGGGATTCCGGAGCGCTGAAATATACTTGCAGTCTACATTTTGCTATCAAATTCCATCACCAGGGCAGATACTTACAATGATCCATAGGATGTAGGATTATTGGGCAGAATAAACGGTGCTGAATGGTTCTTATCTGCCGTCACATTTTATGTTTCTATGTTCCTTAGTTTTAACTTATTTTCAATATTTTCAATGTATAAATGTTTCTGATTTGATAAATATAACAGAGAAATAATCTTATTTTGTTTTAAAAAGTTTCATTTCATACATTGCAATAAAAGTTAGGGTAAAGCAGTTATTTACTCATAGTTCACCCCTGACTGAGGGTCTGTTATATAATAGCATTTTCCAATATTTATCGCAGTACCTAATTTCTGTGAATAAGTGGGATCTAAGTTACCTCTATGTATGACAGACCTGGAATGATAAAAGGAGGCCCTAACAGGACCGAGATTCTAGAGTAACCATTTGTCTTCAGATAAAAATATTTATACTTTTAAAAAAAGAGAGCGTGACCGGGCCCCCTGTGATGATGTCAGGATGCTGGGAGGAAGTGACAGCCGGTAACTCCCTCCCAGCATTCACTGAGCGCCGCGCAGAAGGAGGAGAAGAAAAAGAGGGAGCCAGAGTGGGAGCTCGGACTCCCATCAGCCTGAGCTAGCCTCCTGCACTCCAAAGGTAGGAAACACATAAAAAAATGTGCATGTATATATGTATGTGTCTGTATGTATGTGTATGTAAGTGTCTGTATGTATGCATGTGTGTATCTGTTTGTATGTATGTGTGTATCTGTTTGTATGTGTATATGTTTGTATGTGTGTGTGTGATTCTGTATCTGCATGTGTCTCTGTGACCCTCTGTATTAGTATGTGTTTCTGTGTGTCTTTGTATATATGTGTATCTGTGTGTCTCTGTGTCTGTTTGTATATGTCTATATGTGTATATGTTTGTATGTGTCTGCATGTCTTTGTATCTGCATGTGTGTCAGTGTGTGTCTGTGTTTGTATCTGTGTGAGTGTCATTCTGTGTATTTGAATGTGTATCATCCTGTGTGTATGTGTAGCTGCATGTGTGTCTGTGTATCTGTATCTGTGTCAGTGTATCTGCATGTGGGTCCGTGTATGCATCTGTATGTTATTGTGTGTTAGTGTTTCTGTTTATCTGCATGTTTGTCAGTGAGTGTATTTGTGCATCAGTGTATGTAGGTGCGTTAGTGTGTATCTGTGTATCTGCATGTGTGTCTGTGTATGCACTTCTGTGTCTGTGTATCTCTCTATGTATGTCTGTACCTGTGTATGTGTGCATCTCTATGTATGTCAGTGTTTGCATCTGTATGTGTGTTAGTGTGTATATTTTGTCTCTGTAAGAAATGAGAGGGCCAAGTGTGTGTTTTTTTTTTTTTTGTGTGTGGGCGTTGATGGCATGATCGCATGCTAGGAAGGGGTGTGCCCAGGGTCCAATCAGTATTTAAGACGGCCCTGACCAGACTTAGGCCTTTAGGCGCCCTGAAAATCTTCACAGCGCCCCCTTTTGTCATCCATGTATAGTGTGTGTGTGTATAGGCGTGTAGTGATTGTATAGGGGATTAAATTAATAATGATTTAAAAACAAATATTCATTCCTCCTCTACTGTTGTTACCTAGTTGGGAGAGGGGCATGCTGATCTGAATCTGGTCTGCCTCTCCACTGGGTACGGACCATGCGTAATTGTCTCGCAAGCTCAAGGACTTGCAGTGTTATCTGGTATTCTGCGGCAGCGCTCTGATTATCCCGAGCTAGGAAGACAGCTACTTATGGTCTGCAGCCAACAAAAGTGCAGGCCAGAAGTTCCAGACTGCCTCCCCTACATCACAGAGGAGCAGACTAAGTATGTCACATAATACTGTGAGTGGTTTTGCTTTGGAGCCCTGGATTATTTATCTTGACCTCTTTGGAAATAAATTTCATAGTAATTCGCTACTTCTCCATTTATCACAGAGCTCCACAACAATAGAACTCCCAGTAATGTGGAGACAAGATCATACACTATACCACAATACAACTCTAAGTAATGTGTCTATTAGTGTGTCACCGAGCTCCCTAACTATAAAACAGAGTAATTTGCATTTTATATACCAGAGCTGCACTGTAATAAATCTCACAATAATATGATGTAATGTTTGTGTTGTCTGTGTATGTGATAGGTGTGATAACTGTGTGTGATATGTATGCTATGTGTTGGCTGTGTGTGATATTTGTAATGGGTGGATTAACTGTGTGTGATATGCGTGTATTGGTCGTAGGTGATATTTTTGCTGGGTTTATTGGCTTTGTGTTTAATTCAGATAAAAATATGCATTTAGGCCTATGTGTGAATGCAGGTGTAGATTTTTGCAGAGTTATGTGCACATAGTCCCACACTCAGATGCACACAGTTAAACATATACAATGTCAAATCCACCACATGCACACAGTCGCAGGCAGTCACATACACAGGATCAGGCACAAACACACAGATACAGGCAGTCACACACATACATAGTTACAGGCAGATAAACACACTCACACACAATTACAGGCAGACAGTCACACAGGTACAGACAGACAGTAACATACATACAGCCACACATTCAGTCTTACACACACATGCAGACAGCCACACACACACACACACACACAGGCAGACAGCCACACACACACAGGCAGACAGCCACACACAGACAGGCAGTCACACACAGACAGCCACACACAGGCAGTCACACACACACAAACACACACACCGACAGACAGTCACGCACACACACACACTGGCAGCCAGTCACACACACACAGACAGCCACACACACAGACAGCCACACACACACACACACACACACAGGCAGACATAGTTACCTCTGTTCATTATGGAGGAGTGGAGGCAGTGCAGCTCCTGGGGTCTAGTTGTTGCAGCAGTTATCTGGCACTTTTAGCTCCACCCCGTCGTAAGTTTAGCTCCGCCTCTGCCGCAGGGAAGCTCCGCCCTGCCGCAGGTAAGCTCCACCCCACCACAATATTGATTATTTAACCCTTTACAGCGCGGGGAGGGAGGCTGCAGAACCCGAGGAACACAGTGTTAGGAATACAGCTTTGTGTTCCTTACACTAACTTGTTCCTTTAATAAAAGGACTGGTAATGGATTTGCTTGCCAATAAATAAGTCTACGTGCTTCATAAATCACCGTAATGTATAGAACTATGATATCGAATTAGGTCAGCAGTTTGGCATCATTCCATTTCTCTACAGAATGAGAGTTAAGAATTCCAGAACACATTGCTCATCAGAGACATGCAAAGCACAGTGTGTTTTAGACTATTCCCACGTGCTGTTAGTAAATATCTGTAATTTTTCTCTTCCCTATATTTTGTTAATCGCTCATTTGCAAAAGTGTGGTAAACTATTATTTTTTTATACGTCTACCGCACAGGTATAATAAAGATGGAGGTATTTACTAACCTGGAAATTGTTATGAATTGACTGGGGGATTGGGATTTTAGGCAAAATATTCAAGCGAGAAAAAGAGCGTAGTTGGAGAAATCCTCAAATCCATCAATTTGTATTTCCTAGTCAGTTCTCCACAATTCCTTCTTTAAAGGGTACTTGTTGAGACCTCATTGACTTATCAACTTTTAAAAGAGCATACAATTCTATCTATACATTGTGTAAGTAGTTTTGCTAGCAAATATATAAGTTGGGAGGAAAACCTATTTGCCTATTGAGAAAGCCTTAACAGGCAAACGCGTCTCGGAGAGAGGAACTTGCAGACTTAATAATATATTGAGTATAATCTCTGTTTTTAATTTGTTTTATTTAGGCCAATTCATTTAATTTTTTAATAAAAAGTTTGGTGGGGGGGGCGGAGCTAAGCAGGCAAGCAGCCCAGACGTGCTCAGCAAGAGCTCCCATGTCTGGAGCCAAAAAACTGGGTTCTCTGCCTGAACACCGACACCCACAGACCGCAGACCAGGATACCCGCAATCAGGGCAGGCTACCGCATCGGATGGTGCCACTCACGAGCCCCGACAAAGCCGACCTGACAAAACGAGGCTTGCGGCCTAAACGAGACAGTGTCACGGAGAGACGGCCGCTCTCTATACACATAATTAGGTACAGAGACCTCGGCAAAACATTCCCCTCCCATCCCCCCGAGACCAGCTGGGGTCATCCCGGTCCACATATCGCAGCCCCACTCACCTGACTCATACTACTGGTCGGCCCACGCTACACACACAGTCCAGCCACAGAATCAAGATGGCGGCGGCTGACCATGAGGTCGAGACAAACAGGCGGCACAAATCACTGGAGCAGCGCCTGAATGATCTGTTCCGCGGATTCTGGCGTAAACTACAACGCAATGCAGTTCGAAACAGGCAGGCACAGAAGAGATCCTCACCTCCCAGGGGCCAACAAGGACTAGGGAAGCAGCACAGATTAAAGTACCAAACCAGCGCAGTCCATGAGATAGGGCCTACCATCACTACCGCACATGTCATGCCGGAGAGACCAAAAAGCTCTATGGCCGTGGACATGCCCAGCCGGCTACGGAGACCGCCAAACCCCCAGAGGGAGCGGAAAGCTCGACAAGGTATGGTTCGGAGCAGGCGACGCACGCAATGGGGAATGGGCTGACGCTGGATTCTCTGGTGGGGGCCACCCTTATCCCACCATTGCAATGCTTAATCTCTTGACTAAATATCCCAATGTTTTCATAGTTTTACTTTATGTTCTCAAGTCTCAACCAATGACCTCACATATGACCTAGCGGGAAATCTAGCCCTTACACGGGCACTATAGACATAAACATGGGAACATGACCCCAGGGGCTGCCCCCACCTACTAGCCTTGCACAGCGTAACAAATGTCCCCTACCACGTGTAAACCACCTAGCCTAGCCCGAACACTATGCCAGTTTGCCTGCAACCACATCGCTGCACTACATGGCTCCTTGTAGGCCACCAGACACACGACACACCTACCCCCTGAACTGTCTAGCCAGGACTAATGTACCTAGTGCAAGCGCAAACATAATAAATCTCTACCCGACATCATTCGACCAGCGAGTTTACACCCTGCCCTTAACGAGGGCGCTATCGCACTATAAACCTATTCACCATTTCAGACTCTGTCAGTGTGTTCCAAGTTTGACTGTGATATGTTACCATTAGACGTTTATGCTTTGACTATGCATCTTTATACCAAAAAATGTGCTCTACTTAAATGCCACAGTTATGAATTGCTGTATTATGACCACGCTTACAAAAGCTATTGTGGCAGAGTAAGCTGCTTTGTTATCTCATGCACTCAAAAATAAAGAATAATAAAAATTTTAAAAAATGTTTGGTGGTTTCCATTGTTCTGCAACCTGAGTTGGATTACGTGCAAAGAAGGGAGGTGTCACCCTGTTCGACACTATATTAATGAAATACAGAGATTAAATATAGGTTCGAAATAAGGTAAGCAAGTTTTTTTGTGCAAGTAAGGTATATACCAGGGTATTTAATATTGCACCAGTGTGCAAAATGACGAATATTAAGTTTAGGTCCTGTAGGGCCAATGCCTCCCAATCCCAAAGCCAGACAGCTTGCTCTCCTACAGGTGTTTCCCACACAGATTTCCCACGACCCATGAGGTCATCCTTATGATTAAAGCTGTTGTGTTTCCTAAGATACTATGTGTTGCAATGTATTATATAAGAATATAACAAAAATGTTGGTCTAAATTTGTTTGTTACATTCTGTACTTATGCTGTACTTTCACATCTTATCCTGCTCGTATAATGAGAAAAAATCCAAAATAAAGAATGTCTAAAAGAAAAATAACAAAATATTGTACCAATGTGGTTTTACTTTATCTTCTACTTGGTTCTGACAAATAAAGTGAAAATATGAATGCCGCCTTAAAGGCACAGATGCCTATATTTTAGAGCTATTTTTTTTTTTTAAAGGCTCCATCAAGTGTGAATGTAAATAAGTCACCAGAACAAGTGCACAATATTATTATCTGAGTTACTTTTAAACAGTATCACGCTACATTCCATGTGTTTATGGTTTACATTTATCAAAGGGTACCATGTGAAAAACAGGAGTAAGTGATGTATCACATTTGAGCACTTCACTCACATTATTGTTTTGTGTGGTTTATCACCGTCTTTTAAAAGAACATGAAATTCTATACATACCTTGTGCTAGAAAATGCATGGATTGGGAGAAAAAAACGATTTAAAAAGAGTTCTCTCTCCTACCTGTCAATCAATTCTTCTTAGACTGTATGCTGAAGGGAGATCAGAAAGGACCATTTATAGGCAGTTTTTTTTTTAAAGGCTTCATGGGCCTGGATCTTAAAATTAAATCTATTCCTTTCTCATCACAGTGAGAATTTGAAGTGAAGTCACAGTGAATTTAAATGTTAAGGCCAAAGTAGACAAACTAGAAGTATACCTGGCTTAGAGAGTTTATCCAGTTTGGCTATTTTGGCCTTAAAATTGAAATTAAATTCCCACTTAATGAATAAACATGCCAGCGTTAAAACAATATTTTGCTAATCACAGCATTTATTTCAGTCTAATTTTACGCAGGGAGACCAGGACCAGAGTGCTCTAAGCACCATAACAACACCATAACAGCAAGCATAAAATATATTTAACCTTAAGAGCTGAGAACAATTATTATGACGCTTTAACCTCTGAGCACATCAAGGTCATTCATAGCATACAGAGATATTGCCATGGCACCTGCACGGTATGTACGTGCTTTACCTTAACTAATCAAACTACATTTTATGGAATATAAGATGCTGCTTTTTAAAAGGTGAACTGTCATTTTAATATTATGTTTACTTATCGGACTGCAAAATCCAGACATTGATCACACTAGTCAACAATGTCCAGATTTTGCCAATTCAGGCCCAAAAATGGCCTGATGATGTCTGGATTTCAGCCAGGCCAAACAACGCGGAATGGGTGAATGCTTCAAACCTTGGGCCTGGATTTTAAAAATCCAAAATATTTACCCATTGGCAGCACTATCAGTGGTCAAACAGTTAAAAACAGGTAAAAAGCCTTTGGAGGCACGAGGGTTAATTGTGTTTATGTGGAGGTTGGCCAGCGCTTGCTAGCCAGCTGCCACATTAAATAGAAAAAAAATAATTACAAAAATAGCTATACTGCTATACACTCATACTACTATAACAGAGGTTTAAAACCTTCCTATGTCCCCATCTACCATGCTTCAGTTTCACACTAGCGACTGGGCAGCCATATTTATTTAATCATTTCTTTTTTTTTTTGCACCACAATTAATTTTTGAGCAACCAAGGGTTTTTAACCCCTTAAGGACCAAACTTCTGGAATAAAAGGTAATCATAACATGTCACACATGTCATGTGTCCTTAAGGGGTTAAAGGGACACTATAGTCACCCAGACCACTTCAACTCAATTAAGTGGTCTGGGTGCCAGGTCCCTCAGGTTTTAACACTTCAGATGCAACCCTTCAGATTTTAATCCTTCAGAGAAACTGCTATGTTTACATTTGGGGTTAATCCAGCCTCTAGTGGCTGTCTTCCGGACATTTCGCCTCCATCGCGCAGAGCGTCCATAGGAAAGCATTGAGAAATGCTTTCCTATGGACACTTTGAATGCGTGCGCGGCACTTGCTACGCATGTGCATTCGGCTTCGCTGACGTCGGACGGGGGAGCTTACGTCGGCAGGGGGAAGAGAGGTCACCCGCACCGAGAGGGCCCGGCTCTGGATTAAGGTAAACTGCTGAAGGGGTTTTAACCCCTTCAGCGCCACAGGAGTGGGACCCTGAGGGTGGAGGCACCCTGAGGGTGAGGGCACCCTCGGGGCACTGTAGTGTCAGGAAAACTGCTTTGTTTTCCTGACACTATAGTGATCCTTTAACTATACTTGAAATTGTCATTCACTTGCAAAAAGGCAAGTGAATGATAATTTATGAATATGCAAATTAGGTTCCTTTTTTGTTTTTTTTTACTAGTGCTTTGTAAATCTTGTGAATGTGAAAGTATCAATTTTAATCCGGTCACAGAATGTATCTGGGGAATTTGCTGCAGATTTACTAAGGCTGACCGAATTCCAACCGTATTGGACATTAGAAAATATGAGAGTTGACATTGCGGTCGGAATTTGGTAATTTTTATCTGATTTTATTCATCCGGTCAAATCCGGTGTTTAGTTAATAACCCCATTAACGTAGAATCCATGATTCTGTATCTTGTAGCTCCGCCTTAGCTCCCTGCCAATCATTATTACAAACTCTGTCCTTTGCACCTGGCAGTCGGCATAGATAAAACATACAGAAGCAGCAGAAAAATGGAACAATGTTTCTAGTTCTCCTCCTCATTTATAAAGTGTTCCTGGCTGTGCCTCAACTGAACTGAATTGTGATGTAATGTTTTAAAACTTTAATATAAATGTTAAGGCCATAGGCCTTATCATTTATATTAAACAGACCTTGAAAACTGATAGGGTTAAGTGTGCCTTGGGAGAGGTTAAACAGGCCTTGAAAATTGCCCCGTGCTTTGTACTTCCCTCACCCTCCTCACCCTTTAACTATTATCTTATTCCCCAGGTAGGCCCTCTTTATATACAGGCCTAACCTAACCGTCAGTTTCTAGCACACTTCAACCGACTTTGCAATAGGTAGTCGGGACAAAAATGTAAAAAAACAAAAATAAAACAGATCAGCACAAAAGAGAATAAGATCTGGAGCTAAGATATAATAATAACTTTAGGAAAAGTAGGTGCACTGTTTGGGACTTTCCAAACTGGTTTTATATTTTCCAGTCTGACAGAATTGATTATTCAATCTGCAAACAAGGCGTTAATTTAACTCTTGATAAACAACCCCTGCACACACTTTTCACCATGTTAACAATGCAAAGGAATATCAACCTAGAGCTCACAAGGTAATGAGATAGGTGAAAAAAAATATGGGATTTATTTAAAATAAAAATGTCAATGTTTTCCTGGAGACCATTTAGAGTATGGATTATATTATGTGACATTGAGTAGGTAATGCTGGTTCAACAATGTAAATAAGTATTGATTTATCCAACTCAATTGTACAGGAAAACACCGAAAGCAAAATAGAATAAATGCACAAAATTATGCAAGCCAACAATGTTAGTCAACTGCATAAAATACAAATCTATTTAATAGGCCAAATAGTGTGTAGTGAATCAGGGATTTTGTAATCAGGTGGCGATCCAAGGTAGAAAAATGGTCAAGGAGAGTGACGAGCATTAAATAGCTAGGTGTATATGAGAGGATGACTGATTAATATTGGAACAAACTATTTATATGCTAAGTGTATATTTCGCCAAACGTCTTAGCATTGATATGGTAACCTCTCTGTCTATGGTTGGTTGTAGATAACACTTAGGTGATAAATGATGGATTTTCCCACTCGCTGTTGATTGCTTAGAGTTTGTCACACACCACCACCTTCAGACTGAGCTCCATGGCACAGTTCCAAGGAATGTGCCTAATACATAGACGCACACTGCCTAATACATACATACCTACATACACAAACACACACACACACATAGTAAGCAGTCCTCCCTCCTCCCTTACATACTCAGGTGAGGGCACATCAAGCAGTCTATAATAAACAGCATGGTGACCTCTTCTGGGCACAGGGCAACAGGCAGCACCTCTTGGATGCTGCGTCCTTACTCTATCCTGCTTGTAAGAAGCCATGCCTGGCTGTCCATAACGTGTCTGGATGCTGTAAGGGTGGTAGGTGGGCAGCAGTGTAATTACTGCTTTCGCTTCAGCCTGGCAGCTCGCCTCTTAAACCAACCTCTCTGGCATGTGCTCGCATGGGTGCCCTCCAGACATGCAGTGAAGCTGCAGAGAGTGCCACCTCTTCCGAACTGAAGCACTGGCCGCAGATTAATATTGGTGGGGTGCATCTGGGTGGTAAGGAATAACCTAGGGGGGCACTTGTCTGCTTTTAGTGACGCCTGTGGGAGGAGTGTGACAGAGACACAGCATGGGGACAAAATGGCTCCATCAGGATCTATGTATGAGCCAGCTCTGAAAATAACCAACCTGGAAGCACAGCTCACTAGAAAAATTCTTCCAATACAGCTATTTTGCCCTTAAAGGAACACAACAGACACCAAAACAACTTAATCTAAATTAAGTTGTTATTGTGCCAAAAGGCCCCCGAGCACACTATTAACTCAAGGGGTTAAACTGTTCTTGAATAGACAAACTCCACTCCCCCCCAGGCTGCATCCGCTACTTATATATATTAGGAAGCACAGAGTGCCGCCAAGCAGGGGTGCTGATAACTGGCTGAGAGTGGTCACCTGATGCTCTAATCCAATCAGTAACACCCCATTCACAAAACTGGCTTAGAAAAGGTACATTTCTTTCCAAGCCAGTCTTACGAATGAGGTGTCACTGATTGGCTTAGAGCATCAGGTGACCAGTCTCAGCCAATCAGCAGAACCCCTGCCTGGCAGCACTCCGCACTTCCTGAAACTGAAATCAGAAGCCAGATGGCGTCTGGAGAGAGTGAAGATCGCCACTGGAGCCATCTTTGAATTTAAACCGTTTGAGAATGGTTGAACCCCTTGAGGTAAGAGTGTGCCGTGGGCCTCAAAGTTGTTTTGGTGCCTGGAATTCCCAACAGTTTTCACTTTAATACCCTGGTAGCATATTTGTGTTTCTGGGGTCGAAAAACTAAATTTAACTACAAACTAAAATAGCCATTCTGGGTTTGTTGTTGATCTGGCAATTTTATTCCAAATCATCACTTTTTACATAAATTTTGCAATTAGGTCTTCAGTTTACTACATTTTGGTATTTAGTGATTTAACCTCTAAAGTGATAAATGTAGAGAACTCAAAGTGAGTATTCAAACCAAACAAATAACTGGCTTAGAATCTGAAATGTATTATAAATTCCTGAATATTCCCACTTTGAAAGGGAACTCCACTGCCCAAATGCAAAATAAATATCAGACTAGTAGATATACCCCAAATAAAAAAACATTTAATTATATATTTTTTTAATTGGGGTAATAAACATGCATTTAGTTAAATTATGCATTTTTTTTTTATTAGGAGTATATCGAAAAATAGCTTGCAAAAGTCACAGTTCTCTTATTAGAAGCTGTTGCAAACCCTCCCCTTCTAACCCTGCCCAGACCTTGTACAGCTGTCCAATCACAGAGTTGAATCTTGAGTTTAGCTCCAATAAGCTCACCAAACCAGGAAGTAACAGGATTGGCTGTCTGATTGACAACCTGAGGGGTGTAACCAAGGTAATTTATAAAAGTGCCAATTTCTATTGAAATCTCCAGCTTTTGTAAAATGAAAAAAAAAAAAAAAGAGATCACACTTTTTACACATAAAGCTTTTCAGCAAGCTAAAGTGACATAGGGGTCTGGAGAACCCCTTTAATGAATAATCCTGTTTGTGTTCCACCAGCAGGGTTTGATGGGGGTTTTCTTTTAAATCTAGCAGTGCTTCTGTCTGTACTCTGATAACCTGAGTCACGTCACCACTGTGAATGTGGCTGTGACATAATATTCTGTGATTAACCATCACAAGACCTGCCAGCCCCTCTCCCCTCCCTTCCTCTCCCTGCCATGTAGTATAGAGGAGAGGGAGGGGATGGGGAGAGGCATGCAGACAGGGCGGAGCAGGCAGCCTGGCTCCCTGGATGGGCGTGCAGAGCAGCTATAAACCCTTGTGATGTCAGCAGGCTCTGCATACTTGTAATTTGTGGGGCTCCTTTGTGTGTGGTTGGCTGTGCTGCAGCGTTGCTCTCTCGCTCGAGGATTGTGTGCTGCTGGGTCTATCTGGAGACAAGGGCTGCTTGGAGAGGAAACAAGGAGCCATGATGGTAGATCACTCCTGTGGAAGGCTCCTGCTCCTGGGCTGCCTGCAGCTCCTGGTAAGATCCTGCTGTTTCATCCTTTTGTTCTCTGCCTGGAATGTGGCCACGTGAAACCCCTCCATGTCCCACGTAGGCTGAACCTGTTGCAATGTTACCGTTCTGATCTCCGCGTTCCAAGATTCCACGTGTTCTATCAGAACCTCGAACAGCTGTTACCCACTGCTGGCTATCCAATGGGGGGGGGGGAGGGGGGAGGACGACATCTGCTGATAGTGATTGATCAGGAGTTTGGCTGTCACATTGCTTTGGGGTGTGATCATGTCATTATACCTTCTATAGTCAATGCAGCAAGCTGTATGTACCTGGCTGTTTAATAGAAGCTTCTTTTTTGACAAATCCATTTATTGGGGTTTATGGAAGTCCTTACCATAATTGGGTTGAAGAGGTTCTGCAGCAGCAGATGGGTGTAGTGCATTAAGTAAATCGGTGTTTGATTGCTGTTGTGCTGCCTAACCCCAGGGTCAAAGGTCCCCAAATTCTGTTCCCCATCCTATTTTTAATAGTCCCCATGTGGTGGAACAGGCATCCCCCTATTCTTTAGGCCACCGGCAGCTTCCTATTGCAGCTCTTGCTTCCCCCACTGCAATGGAGACCCCTGCACTGGGAAGTGACTAATGAAGGTGTTTTGCAGATTTCTTCCCTATTTCAGTTGAAGATTGGGGTCATTGAGCTAATTCTACAAATGGCATGTAGGTCACAGAGCGGCTGCTTTTGTAGATCATCGGGGCCCCTGCTAGAAAAGGTTAAGAAACCATAAATTAATTGTATCCTGTTGGTTAATGCAACCCACGCCCCATACATCCTAAGAGCAGGCCATTCTGCACATTCATGGCCTCTGTTAATTCCCCTGTTTCTTTGTTCCTCCCCTGTGTCAAGATCACGTTCGTTGTGTTGTACAAGCGTACACATCATTACGGCTAATGGTGTGTAATGACGTGTATTGGTGTTCTGTTTTAAGTAATTAAACCGTGTTGATAGCTGTTGGAACCAACATTACTTACCTGATCCTTGTAATGCTAATACAGGAGTGCCCGTCCAAACCGTAAATTCTCCAATATCGTAGATCTAAAATTCCCTTCCCACCACCCCATATTATATTTTGTATTTGCTCAGTCTATCTATTTAATATCTCATGTGCAAAAAAATAATTGTCAATCATATTCTAGAAATCCAGATTTAAAATTCCTATATGGATTACCATAAAATTGCCACATGGCAAAATCTTCTCAACAGTTGTAGATGCATAATTCTATATCTCCTTTACTGGCATGTTGTTCTCACGGCTAGTAAGCCATCAACGCTCCTTCTTCTTGGAAGAATAACTTTGGGATAAGCGGAACACAGGTACCCTTAGACAAGAAGAAAACTTGGGGCATTAAAACCAACTTAAACTTAACGTGTTGAGCCGTACCACTTCTAAGGGATTTTAAGTGACTGTTTCAGCTAAAAGGTTTTGGTTATACAATTCTTTAACCATACAGACTTTTCCATGTTTAGAAAACCTTGAAGTTGCTAAAGTAGGCATGCCAAAGCGTGTGCCCAGCCACGATCTAGCACAGGACCAAGTTGCCCTTCTAGGTAAAGGTTAGATGGTAATGTTATCTTGATGCACACCCTAATGCATTGATAGACCTTCTTTGGACCTGATGTTGTGCACTAAATCTCTCAAAATGCTCTTACAGACATAATGCTAGCAAAGAATTAGGGGTGATGTAGTCCATACCATCTGAAGTGTCGGAGGTTGTCTACCACTGCCCTAATGTAAAGTGTTGCACAAGCCTACGACTGAGATGTAATACCCAAAAGCTTCCTTTTTGGAGTTAACCTAATCGGTGCCTTGTGAACTTCCCTGGTGCCCAGCAGTAATGACCAGTACAGTAGTTATATGTCCGGCAGTCCAAAAATGCTGATATGGACTTCAGCAATGCTGCTCTGTAAATCTCAAAATAGACACTTTAGGGTGCCAATTTCTGCATTTGCGGACGATCAGATGACCATATTTGCTGCGGTTAACCAGAGTTCTAGACTAAAACAGAAATGGCTATGCATTTGCTTGCAGTTTGGCTAGTACAACTTTATATTCTAAAATATTAAAGGAACCCTTTAGGTGCCCACACCTCTTCATCTCAATGTAGTGATGTGGGTGCAGTGGTCATTCAGTTTTAACCCTGCAATGTAAAACTTTGCAGGGTTAAATCCACTTCTAGTGGCTGCCTTCCTGACTGCCACTAGAATAAAATTCATTCTGGGAATCCAATGCAGCTAATGGCAGCATTTGATTGGAGGAGCGCAGCATTTGACCGCGCATGCGTAACTCCAATCCTTCGCATTCGAGGTGATCTGCTGACGTCACTGAAGGAGTGGCTGGAAAGCAGGTGACTAACACTCCTTATTAAACTAGAGGGGAGTGAACTGAGGGAGCCCTATACAGGGTTATGCACTAAAGTGAGAATTTAAAAGACCACTTTAGTCACCCAGACCACTTCAGCTCAATGAAGTGGTCTGGGTGCCAGGTCCCCCAGGTTTTAACCCTGGAGCTGTAAACATAGCAGTTTCAGAATTAATCCAGCCTCTAGTGGTGCTTTCGTGATGCTGAATGCAAAATTTGCATTGAGCACGCAGAATGTCCATAGTAATGCTTTCCTATGGGTTGTTTAAATGTGCGCGCAGCTCTGGCAGCGCATTTGACTCTACTGAGCGGACGTCAGAGGGGGAGGAGAGGTCACCAGCGCCGAGGGAGCCCGGTGCTGGATTAAGGCAAGTGGCTGAAGGGGTTTTAACCCCTTCAGCCCAGCGGGAGGGGGGCCCTGAGTGTGGTGGGGGGACCTAAGGACTATATAGTACCAGGAAAACAAGTTTGTTTTCCTGGCACTACAGTGGTCCTTTAAAATTACAGGTCAAAATATCTGAATTGGACAAATTCTCTAAATCAGGTATGTGTCTGGATTGGCTACTTTAGCCTAAAACTTGACATTCGCTTTGAATTTTTTACTTTAGTGAATAACCCTGAAATAATGATTGTTTTGGGCTCTATAGGTTCCCTTTACATAAGGGTGATTAACAGGGGGAGGGTTCTTTGGTTTCCTTGGCAAAAAGGTTCTTGCATACAGTACTTGCAACATTTCAAAGTTCTGTGGTTATTGAATTGGAGGGAGCTATGTAGCCCTTCAAACTGCATCAACTTACCCAGCTGCTCAGTTTATATTTAGTGACGAGGTCAGGTTGGCTTTCAAGAGTTGAACTTATGGCTTGAAACCAAATCAATACAGATCCAGCCAAATAATTTCCTGTTTCTTTATCGATAAGCCATAGACCCCACACCTACAGTGGTGGATGTGGGGGTGGGTGTGTGTGTGTGTGTGTGTGTGTCAGTGTCATAATTTATAAAGGGTTTTTGTTTTTTATTTATTTTAGATTTCTGTAACCCTGGCTGATGACGATGACTGTAAAAACTCGAAGTACGTATTTTTGTTATAATTTTATTATTTTCTTCCACGTCACATTTCATTGTAGAGTGTAACGGAATGCTGACTTTAATGTTTTTATCTATTTCAGAAATTGCCCCCCATCAACTAATTGGGTCAACTTGTGGTATGTTTGGTAAGTCCCATTCTGTGCCTGTAATATTGTGCTAAATCTGGCTTGTGCTATAGAGCATTACTATTTTATTTTATTTTGTCACAATGCCCAACAATATTTGTAATGTGCTGACTGAGCCAAGATCGCCTACTCTGTTTGAGTATTTATAAAACATTTTATGTAAAATCTGTCTGATATGGGCAGGTCTACCTCTGTTGTATAGCTCTGTTGACTATATATTTGCACTTTTAAAGTATGTACATTTTATTTATTTATATATATATATATTTTTTTTTTATTTTATATTTTTTTTTTATAAATAGAATCTTAAATAAATTGGTTTCCTATTCAACATCAACAGTGCGATAGAATAGGGGCTGATCTCTTCACTTGCAAACTGAAAGCATTTGGGAAGCGGAGTTTATTTTGTTAAAAGCATGAGTGTTTGTTTGCACAGCCTCTTTTAGCCTCTGTTCATTGCTTTTTGCCTTTATTTTGCCATCTGCTTGTTGGCAACCCCTTCAAATTGCTATTAAAAGCTGAACCAAAAATAAACTCCTGTCATTTGACACCAACAGTGTATCACATGAACACAATCTGCCACATGTTTGGATTACTCCAGCTTTCAGGCCCATCCATGACAGACTGCGTCATCTGACAGCCTACAATTCAAATGCGTCTCTGCACCCCTTTTTTTTTTTTTTTCTTTTTTTGCAAGGATTCATGTTGTAGTCTTGCGAACAATTTTTGATATTCCCTGATGTACTTTGGCATATAATTCAGTTGGAGGTGTTCTCCAAAAGGGAGACAAACTACTACATTCACAGGAAGGTTTACAGGAAGGTTTCTTTCACTTGTGCTTTAAAAACTATTAGTAGGAAAAGCCACCTGGCCTTTTACACCAGATGTGACCTGGTTTACTTATTAGTTAGGATAACTTTTATTTATTTTTTCCAAATAGTGCCAAAATGGGGGTCCGGAGGAGGGGGATGTCAATTGTTATATAGGCAGCAATCCAGTAGCTAAATGGAAAGAATGCTTGCCATGCACATTAAAGGAACAGTCTAAGTACCATAACCACTATCAAACGCTCTAGTGGAAGTGTTTGACATACCTGTATCTCTATCCTTGTATATTCTGTAACGTTTCTAAGGCTTACAGTAAGGCTTTCCTCCTGAAAAGCAACATCTTAGTCCTTACATTTAACCTTCATGTGCTTTAGAGATTTGCACATCTGTTGGTAGTAATCTATATACATTTATTAATCCAGGTGTGTAAAAGTTAATGTTTCTGAAATGAATGAGGAAGTAATTTGTTATATCGGCATATGTTCTGTACTGGTAACAAATACATAGACTTTGTCACTTACCTATAGCCTCTTTAGGAAGCCCTTTCTGCTTATCTTTTACCTAATTATGAATTTCCTGTTAAATGTCAGGATTTGATTGTTGTGCATTTCCACCACCCACTCCCCATATAGGCTAATTGTAGGTAATCTGTAAGTTGCAATTGGTGCAAAGTTCTGAATGTGTAAACCGTTTACAGGAAGATTACGTTGCTCTGTTAAATATTGATCTGAAGATTGGCCATAGTTTCAAAGGGGAGAGGGGGGAGAGAGTTACGTAACAATATTTTTTACTGCTTTTTCCTTTAATGGCCCCCTGTCTGCAGCATCCCTCCCTACTAGAACAGTCTCTTGGCACTGTAGTGGTAGGGTCTCTGATTGCCTTGATACTACCAGCCATCTTACTGAACACATTGGGGACTGCATGCAATCTGTAGAAACTAGCCTGCTACATCTAGTGTTAGACTTGTTATCCCTGTTCATAGTGGCCCCTGGAGCAATTTATTAAACCAATTTTTAAAAGTATGTCAACTGGCCACTAGATTATTATTTATTAATATAGCGCCGACATTCTGTAGCGTTTTACATTATTATGAGAGGGGGGAATTTAACTATAAATAGGACAATTACAAGAAAACTTACAGGAATGATACTTTGAAGAGGACCCTGTTCAAGTGAACTTACAGTCTAGCTTATAAATAGAAACTTTACATCACTAATCTAAAACTATGGACCTGTGATGGTGGCCAGACAGCCTTGGAGGGTTACTTGAACAAATGTTTGTTTATTTTATATAGAGAAATAAACCTATAAAATCAAAAAGGACCACAAGTGGTGCAGACCAAAAAACACCAAATAGCTAGTGTACAAATGCACTCACCAGCATAAATGTAAAGGACCACTATAGGCACCCAGACCACTTCAGCTCAATTAAGTGGTCTGGGTGCCAGCTCCATCTAGGGTTAACCCTGCCTGCTGTAAACATAGCAGTCTCAGAGAAACTGCTATGTTTGCATATGGGTTAATCCAGCGTCTAGTGGCTGTCTCATTGACCGCCACTAGAGGCGCTTCCATGCTTATCACTGTGATAAGACGCCAGCGTCCATAGGAAAGCATTGCGAATGCTTTCCTATGGACTGGCTGAATGTGCGCGGCTCTTGACGCGGATGCGCATTCAGCCGATGACATCAGAAGAGGGAGGAGAGTCCCCAGCGCCGAGGGAGCCCAGCGCTGGAGAAAGGTGAGTGTTTAACCCCCTTCAGCCCAGCGGCAGTGGGACCCTGAGGGTAGGGGCACCCTCAGGGCACTGTAGTGCCAGGAAAACGAGTTTTTTCCTGGCACTATAGTGGTCCTTTAACCCCTTAAGGACCAAACTTCTGGAATAAAATGGAATCCTGACATGTCGTGTCCTTAAGGGGTTAAAGCAGGCAGAATATGAAGTTATTGGTAGAACTTCTTTCTCTTCTACTTTTCAACTTCTGTGATTGTTAGGAGAGAAGAAACAAAACATAGTGCAACATGATATAACACCAAAAAGAACACTTTATTTTATGCACTCACAAGATAATTAAAGTAAAAGCCCATCACAGTTTCTTTACTCTCAGAAGAAATTCTGTATACAACCTCCAGGACCCAATCAGTAAAACACAGAAAAAAAAACTCTTTTCACCCTATGCGTTTCATCTATAGACTTCTTCAGGGAATTCAGCATGTCTGACAATTCTACCAAATCCTGGGTTTAAAAACCCTGGTCTGCGCCTCCCAAATTGCCTCACAGCCAATCTGGATGGAGCTGGTCCACCTGATGTCAAGAATCCTTCTGGTTTCAAAAGTCAAAGGTGGCAGACTTCTTTCTATTCTGCAGTGGAAAGCATATGCGTTCCATTTTCATTTAAGTTTGAATCCACAAAAGTCTCTTCACAAAACCAATTCTCAAAGTCCATAAATAAGAAAATGTAACATACATGAAACAGGTTTTAAAAAAAATCTGATATGAATATTTTTAGTGTTATAATAATCATTAATAACAAGAGAAGAGAGAGAGAGAGAGAGAGAGGGGTCCTAGACCTAAAACTTTCTTATAAATTTTTTTTTTTTTTTTTTTATAAATCATATCAACATTAAGACCATCAGCCTGCATGGTATAAATACAGAAACCCTCTCCCTGTCTTAACTTTAAAACTAAAGCATGTGGGGTAGACCGAACTTAACTTGCAAGAAGAGAAATCAGACACTCTGGCTTGGACGAGAAATTGCAAAGTGTTGCCAAACTCTGTACACTAGCACGAGGCTAGCGCATGCATAATGTAAGGAGAACAAATTTAAAGGACAAGCTATACCAAAGCGGAAATGACAAGTGATCCTTGTTTCTCAGTCATTGGCATTTCATATATAAAAATACCTTGTTAAACCATAAATTTGTGCTGGAGCTGCGGACAGCTACAGTCTTACATCTTACTGATGTATTCTATAAGGTGAGAATTAAAAGTGAATTTCACATTTAAGGCAAAATTAGTCAAATAGAAAAGTCGGCTATGGTTTGAAATATAGCTTTGTGTTCACATTAAATTCTCACTCTGGTGAATAAACCTGTTAGTACATCCCTTGTAACATTGTATACAGTTGCAAATAAAGCCTCTGTAAACTGAGAGAATTTTATTTTTATATACGGTGTATATATATTATCTCAGTCAGTTTACAGAGGCTTTATTTGCAACTGTATACAATGTTACAAGGGATGTACTAACAGGTTTATTCACCAGAGTGAGAATTTAATATTTATATATTTTTATTTTAGTAAACTTACTAGTCTTGCTGCAGCTGTAATGCTCATAAGAAGTGCTAGCTTGTAAGGCAAACTTCTTTTCGGTTTGACGGACTCCCAGGAAAAATGGTTAATGGCAATTTTACATTTTATTGGGCGTCGTACACTTGTCCGTAAAGTGGTTGGGCTGTTTTCTAAAAGAATGAACAGAAACCCATTCACTTCACTTCTGGATGTACAAGGGAGATCCATCGAAATCTAAAAAGGATCTATTTTCCCTCTAATTGGCATTTATTTAATAATGTCTTTACATGTATCTGTTTGCACCCAAAATAGCACCTGTACTGCCTTGATAAATCATCCCCTTCTAATGTCTATTAATTCAAAATCCAAACTTGCAGACACATTTCTTAATTACTTCAAGTGGACATGGTCTGTAAGGAGATCTATAGTATATAGATCTATATTTAAAGACCATGTGTTTTTTTGCTTTTAGTTTCAGTAATGTGATGCATGTAGTTTATAAAATTTTCCATTTTTTTTTTTAAAAAAACACAATAGATTTGTGTTTTTTAAAATCCCTTAAGTGCATGTGTAACCACTCCCCTTTATTTATTTTTTTAATTCTACAGACATGCTGTAAATTACATTTTACCTTGGAAACTTTTTTTACTGATCCGACTTCTACAGATCAGCTATTTTTATATATATATATTTTTTTTTTTTTTTTCCTGCAACTGACATTCAAAAGCTGTGTGGAGTGTTTTTATTTTATTTATTTATTTTTTTACCTACACCTTGCTCTGCTCCTTGAAGTGTACCGTAAAAATCGTAATGCTTGGAAATTGGTTGAAGTCATGTCTTGTCGACATGCAACATTTTTAATCCTACATATAACTGCACCCAAATAGTAATTCTATTAGTACATATTCCACAAACCTGTTTAAAATAGATTTGACATGGATCTGCTCAATAGTTTAACGTTTGTGTTTTTTTTTTTTATTATTATTATTATTATTATTATTATTATTATTATTATATAACTTCTCTGTACAAATGTTGTTATAGCTGTATGTGTCTGTATGTAAATTGTCCTCTGTAATCCTACTGGTTCCGAATACCAACACGGCTAATCCTTTAGTTCGGGGTTGTTGCTGATTTTGGACAGTAGTAACGACACTGTAACCTTCTCTGCCAGATGTTATCTGTGCTCTGTCATCTAGTGTCATGCAGCCAAACATGAATTAGAATGGTCCAGTGCATTTGTTCTGTTATTTCAAACGGCGCTTACATGAAAAAGCATTGCATACAGAGTCTGTCTGTGACCGGCTAGTCTCACTGGGAACTTTTTTTTTTTTTCTGTCTGTTTATATAAACTCACAAATCATTGAAGTCCTCCTTTCTTTCTCTGCAGGCTGATTCTGGTTACAATCTTTCTTGTTCTCCTGTGTGGAACCACTGCCAGTTGCATAAAGTTCTGTTGCTTGAAGAAAAAGCCTCCTGTCCAGGCAATTCCTACTCACCCTTATGAAGTAACTGTTATTGCCATGGATAATGAGAGCACAATCCACAGCACTGTTACCTGTAAGTAATCCGGGGACTTGTAACTGCTCTAAATATACCCATCAGAGCAACGCCGTAGGCACCACAATCACAAAGCGTTTTGGAATGGTTTGACTTCTTAGCTAGGGTTTTTTTGGGTGCTGGTCCCTGCTCCATTAACCCAATTAGAATCTCTGCCTGAACTAAGCCCAGCAGTGCAGAGAGTGATTAGCCAATGATACACTGCTACGTCGTAATCAGGAGCTTCTGCTGAGTTAGTGGGGGTGGGAAACTGCATCTCAGACATTTGGTAAGTTAGATTGTTCTAAAACCATTTCGCTACTTAAAGGACCATTCTAGGCACCCAGACCACTTCAGCTTAATGAAGTGGTCTGGGTGCCAGGTTCCTCTAGGATTAACTTTTTTATATATATAAAATCTATATCAGTTTTAGAGAAACTGCTATGTTTATAAATGGGTTAATCCAGCCTCCAAATCCTCTAGCGGCGGTCTCATTGACAGCCGCTAGAGGCGCTTGCGTGATTCTCACTGTGAAAATCAGTTAGAACACGCAAGCGTCCATAGGAAAGCATTGTAAATGCTTTCCTATGAGACCGGCTGAATGCACGTGCAGCCAGCCGAAAGGGAGGAGAGGAGAGCTCCCCGCCTGGCGCTGGGGAAAAAAAGTAAGTTTTTCCTCTCCCCAGAGCCGGGTAGAGGCACCCTCAGGGCACTATAGTGCCAGGAAAACGAGTGTTTTCCTGGCACTATAGTGGTCCTTTAAAATGGGATATAGCCGGGTGCTCCTGGCACCATAATTACTGCAGTGAGCTCTAGGAGCTATGGTGCTTGAAAAGTTTATAATACAAATATATATTGTATAAGTGATGGCTAACTGGCTCTTGAAATGCTTTAGGACTACCCCATAGGAAAGCATTGGATCAATGCTTTCCTATGCGGGTTTTAGCCGACACTGGATGTTCTCATGAAAAGTGTGACGTCCAGTGTCAGCCAGCCTAATGACACGAAAGCACCTCTAGTGTATGTCTGGTACCGTGTTTCCCCGAAAATACACCCTACCCCGAAAATAAGCCCTAGCTGAATTTTCGGGGTGGGCTGCAATATAAGCCCTACCCCGAAAATAAGACCTAGGCATTGTACCTTTCGGCCCGGCGGGACTTCCTTCTTCTATGAGGAGGAGCGTTGCAGGCCGCGGCAACGTGATGACGACGTGCGCAGCGTCGTCAGTCTGCCTTCACGGATCTTCAGCGGAAGGATCCATTTCCGGGCGGTGAGGCACCCAGTGGTCGGACTCGGCGGGCAAGGAAGGCATCTTTGAAATGTGAGTAGATATTTTATGTCTGGGACTGAATTAATTAAAGGGGGCGATGAATTAATTAAAGGAGGCGGTGAATTAATTAAAGGAGGGGCTGGATTAATTAGAGGGGGGTGGATTTATTAAAGGGGGGTTGGATTAATTAAACGGGGGGTGGATTTATTAGAGGGGGTGGATTTATTAAAGGAGGGGTGGATTTATTAGAGGGGGGTGGATTAATTAGAGGGGGGGGGATTAATTAGAGGGGGGTGGATTAATTAAAGGAGGGGTGGATTAATTAAAGGAGGGGTGGATTAATTAAAGGAGGGGGTGGATTAATTAAGGAGGGTGGATTAATTAAGGGGGTGGATTAATTAAAGGAGGGTGGATTAATTAAAGGAGGGGTGGATTTATTGGGGGTGGATTTATTGGGGTGGGATTAATTAAAGGGGGTGGATTAATTAGAGGGGGTGGATTTATTAAAGGGGGGTGGATTAATTAAAGGGGGAGTTCAATGTACATACCGGTACCATAAATAAATAAGCCCTACCCTGAAAATAAGCCCTAGTGTGTTTTTTGGGACTAAAATTAATATAAGACCCGGTCTTATTTTCGGAGAAACACGGTAGGCAGCCACTAGAGGTGGAGTTAACCCTGCAATGTAGTTATTGAGTTTCTCAAGAACTGCAATAATTACAATTGCAGGATTAAACTGACATGTACACTGCATCCAGACCACTTCAATGAGCCACATTGATTTGGGTGCCTATAGTGTCCCTTTAACCACATCCAGCTTCTGCAGAAGCCATGTGACGACATGCCACTCATTGGTTGGCTAATCGCTTTCAGCAAATTAATGAAATTTAATGAAAATATGCACAGAATTGCCATTGTCTAGCCCATAACTCTTGTTCTGGCTAATCATGCACCAGTGACATGGCCGCATTTGGAGTCAAAGTGAAATGCAGCTCATACAGGCTCTTAAACTGGTAGTATTGCCAGCTGATGTACCTGTGATAACGGTTAAACTAGAATGCAGTGTCGTCATCTACCTATTGTTCCTCTAACATTTCGTTATTGTCTCACTTGTTAAATTCCCCTTTCAATGTAAAGCACTGTGGAATGAGCTGGCGCTATGTAAATGCCAATAATTATGTTTTTAATGTTCACTTCCAATGATGTTTATAACGTATAAAAACTTAAACAGGTGTTCAAATAAACTCCCAATTAACCTGGCGTGTTCCATTACCAATGGATTTATCCAAGCTTTAGAGAAACTGATAACTGAAACTTTCTCGGGCTGAGCATCACAATCGCATGGGGGGAGGGGGTAATAACACAAGTTATAGGTTCGTGTTTTTCTTTAAATGTTTTGTTCAATTATATAATTTCTAGAAAAGTGCTAGTTCCCCCTAAGCATGCTTCCTGTGATTTCAGCACCGCAACTGTATGCTCTCTAATCTTGTATCATGTGCTGCTATTAAACCTTCCTCTTAACTTTTTTTTTTTTTTTTTTTAAACACACGTTAATGTATTTTTTAATTGTATATTTGTTTTCCTCTCCCCTCAGCATACAGCTCTGTGCAGTATCCACATATGTTTGCATTTGGTGACACAGATCGAAGCGCAATGTCCCCTCCTGCTTACAGTCTTTATGCCATGGAATTACCTCCAGCGTACGAAGAAGCTGTAAAAATGGCCAAACCCAGTGGTGAAGTTGGAACATCCGCAGCTGTTCCAAAACTTGAAGACATTACTGAGCAAGAAGGTACTGAGGAAGAGCTCGATCATCGTTTGGGGGAGCAAACCATATCAAATGACACCGAATCACCACCCAACTATGAGGAGTCTGCAGTTACACTGAGCTAGTTACAGTTCTAGCTAAGTATAGATTCGAGACCTGTTTGTACGAAGCATGGCATGCTATCAACAAGGATCATGTTCTGCTACAGTTGCTACAGGTTAAGATCCAAACAATACCTTTCCTAAATGATACATACAAAGCGTGACCTTCCTAGTGGATATACTAGTTGGGTGGTTTTGTTTTGTGTTTGTGGTTTGTTTGTTTGTTTGTGTTTGTTTTTTTTTTTTTTGTTTTTTTTTGTCGTCATGCAGCAGAACCTATTAATGCTTTTGTATACTCCATGCAGACATGGTGTCTCTATGGAAATTCCTGGGCTGACCTTTTTACAAGGACAGCTCTGTCTCAATCAAAGAAAATGGGAGGAATTCTTCATTGGGTAAATTAAAGAATCCCTCCGATTTTCTTTGATTTATTTCCCCCAAAGTTACTGGAACGCCCCGATGTCTTGCTTTTGTGTAGTTTTATTAAAGCCTGGCAGATGGGACCCTATGGAATAGTTCAATTGGCTAGGTCTGTCACCTATGTAGGGGAAGCAGCCTAAACCAATGCAGACAGTGACCTCCCACAACTTCTGTATTATGTGGCCATCCTCTCTGTTGTGGTTCTTGTGGGAAGTCAGATTAATTTGTTTCTGAGACCATCTTGGATGCTGACAGGTTTAAATGGACACTGTAGGCACCCAGACCACTTCAGCTCATTGAAGTGGTCTGGATGCTGTCTGTCTTGCATTTAGTGCTGCAATGTCTGCCCTCAGTGGCTGTCTACCAGACTAGAGGGCTTCCTGAATTGAAAAGTACCTTTGGTCTGGTATCTAATGCTGGGCGTCCTTGCGCTCTGCACGAGGACATCCAGTGTCTAAATTTCTTCCTACGGGGAAATCCTAATGCGAGCGTCGTTATTGCCACACATGTGCATTGGGTCTCCGCCGGTGGCTGACGGTGGGGGAGGAGAATGGGTGGAGCCTGACCCAGCGCCAAGGGACATCGGCGCTGGATTCAGGTAACGCGGGAGGGGGTCACTGTAGGGACCTATAGTGCCAGGAAACCGGCTTTGTTTTCCTGGCACTATAGAATTCCTTTAACATAGTATCGGTCACCTAAATATTTGCGGATATTCTGCTAGAACAGTGTCTGGAATTATTTTTTTTCTTAAAACCTCCCCTAATGAAGACCCTGTTCTAAAACTGCTTATAATGGTCCCTAGAATTGGGAATGGGGGATGCCATACCAGGGTTCACAATGCAAAGCCCCACAATGAGTGTTAAACACAATAGATTTAAAAGTTCCAAAATGTGGCCTCTAAAATAAATTTATCTCCAATATCAATGATAGACTTGTTTTAGAAAGATCTTTCTATTGTCCTCTAGCACTTTTGCAAAGCATTTTTAAAATTGACCGATCATGGATTTTTTATTTTTGTTTTGTTTAACACTGATGTAAAGATCTGCAATTTAAATACCACTCCTCTCCCCCTCCCTGCTAAGTACAACTCAACTGGTTGACGTCTGACCACATGAGCACGTCCATTCGCTTGTAATTCACAAATTGCACCAGCTATGAAACCATGTTTCTGTCTTTATTTTGTTTATCAGATAGGCTGGTTTGTTTGGAATTTTACCATACTGGTCTTTCAGAGGTTAAGGCATTTCATCTAACCTAATGGAAGCCTTGGTAAAACTTTTTTTTTTTTTTTTTTTTTACGATTTTTTTTAAGATCTCAGCTGGCATAATACAGTGAGGGCAGGTAAGGGGAGTCCATAGATTCCACTATACATTCCATCTACTCCATGTTCCTCCCTATTTATATCCCTTCTTGGAGAAGGATTCATCTTCTAGCAAATTGCTGGTGTGAGGAGCTCGTTGCTATGTAACGGAAATACTTCTATTAAAATAATTCTGTTATTGAGAACTCGCTGTATATATTATATTTTGGAAATGTATAGGAATGTAGAGTAAAGGCTTAATGTATTAATGTTATAGCTCTGTAATTGCAATATGTATTGTGTAAAATATATATTTTTAATTAACACAGGTGGTCAGGAAAGCCAAATACAAATAATAAAAAAAGTTAATACTCCAAACTGTTCAGTCTCGTGTTTTTGTTTTGTTTTTTTTCTGGCTTTACCAAATGTAGAGATTTAAAATGTCTAAACTTTAATTTTTAATTTTATTTTTTTTAAATTGGGATAGTTGCAAAGACTTCTCATTGAGGTGCATTGGAAGTCTGTGATTGGACAGCGACAGAAAGCCTGGGTGGGATTAAAAGGGGAGGGTTTGAAAAGGCTTTAGTCAAGAGATTAACAATTTGCTTTTCATTAGGATGTCTCTGCAAAACTGATATTTGTATTTGGTCATTGTGCTGTCAATTTTGAGCCTGAATCCTGTTGAAAGATGTGATTTGACAATGAAGATGTTTTCTTAGACCTACATACAATACCCCATTCTCTTTTTAATCTGACCTGTGTATAGATGTGCGTCTTAAATATTTCTGGAATGTGTAAAATGATCTCAAAACAAAGACTCTTGTGTCTCAGACTGTCAGATTGTAACTGGCATTTTGAGCTTGCAATTAACTTAGCGCTTTCACCTTTTCTCCCAAAATATATATTAAAGATCTCCTCCTAGCAACAGAGGTGCGAAGTCCATTATTCATTTGGTATTTACTAAACACATCTGGTTATTAACTAGTGTGAACTGTTAATGTTGCATTTAAGGCCAAAAAGCTGAACTTGAACCTATTCAATACACTTCAAACTTTTGCAAACTTTAATTTATTTTTATTTTCTTCCAATTTCTGCTCAATTGTCCTTACTTCTGTTAAAATCCCTTTGTGGTTTACTGCATTCACTAATCACTGAATGGTATCCCAACTTAGTAAAATGGATCATATTTGAAAAATTAGATTTGTTTGAAGGAAATAATGCTGTTAAAGGAGCACTCACCGACTGTAGGGATAAAGGTTTGCAGGAAGAACACTGTAGTCCAGCATCTTAGTACAGTTTTACCACTTACCTGGCTCTAGGGCGGCAGCATCTGGTGGTCTCGTCCAGCGGTAAAGCATGGAAATGGAGGCTCTTGGCCAATGGGGGTGAGGGTGGAGTACTTGGCATCCAGGGAGCTTGTATCATTATCCTGTGAGTTTGGATGGAAAATGAAAACAATCGAAGGATAAAACTGAAAAAGGAAAGCCCCCCCCACTTAAAGGGACACTATAATCACCAAAACCACATCTTATTGAATTTATTGTGAGTAGAATCATTACCTTTAAGCTTTTTTGCTGTAAATTGTCTTTTCAGAGAAAAAGCAGTGTTTACATTACAGCCTAGTGATAACTTCACTGGCCACTCCTCAGATGGCTGTTAGAGATCCTTCCTGGGTCATGGCTGCCTAAAATGCATCCAAACATTCAGTGTCTCCTCCCTCTGCATGCAGACACTGAACTTTCCTCAGATTCGTTGATTCAATTCATCTCTATGAGGAGATGCTGATTGGCCAGGGCTGTGTTTGAATCATGCTGGCTCTGCCCCTGATCTGTGCCTTGTCAGTCTCAGCCAATCCTATGCGGAAGCACTGTGATTGGATCAGACTACCACTTCTGATGATGGCAGTGGGCAGGTCCAAAGGAAATGGTGACAAAGCCAGCAGCTTCAGGCTTGAATACAGTAAGATTTTTCTATTTTTAGGGAGGCATGAGGGGCCCTGGGGGGCTAGATGGTGGGCTTTAACCCTATAGAGTCAGGAATACATGTTTGTGTTCCTGGCCCTATTGTGCTCCTTTAACCCTCCAGGACTCAGGATGCTAGGCAAGGAACTCCAAATTCTCCTGAAGAGAAAAGACCATAATAAATGCCCAAAAAACACAAGTGCTCTAGATTCAAAAAGGAAAGATTTATTCCCCCAAAGTATTTATATAAACTGGTGAAAATAAAAGTTTAAAAATGGTTTTTAGTTTATTTTCCCTTGTTTGTAGAAGTACCTTGTGGAATAAACCTTTCCTTTAGGGATTTTCTTGGCCAATGTAAGCGCCTAACCAATGAGCACTGTCCTAGATTGTCCATTGTTCTACTGACATCTGGCCATCTCCTGCAGGAGAAGACCAGAAATGAAACTGGCACTTGGTGGACTGAGACAAGTTGTGAACCTGTACTAAGGCTACTTACTATGCGACGGTACCATAATCACTACAAACATCTGTATAAGTTATGGTGCTTGGAGTGTTTTGGTTAATGTGAGGGTAATATAGGGTTAAGTAGGTTGAGGATGGATTTCAATTTGTAGGTACAATTCCTCTGGACTATGTCAGTGGAATCTGCTCAATTTAATGAAGGAAATTTTGGTTGGTTGTGAATGTACTTGACACCAGGATGATTGAGCAGGCCTTTTATTAAATAAAAAAAAATAAAAACACTTTATAATCAAAATTTCCCTTTAACTTGGTGCCTGGCCAAGTCCTTTACAATCTCCCACGTGTGCCAGTGGTGTAACTAGATCCTGGCACAAAATTGCAGATATCTCATTCGTGGGGTTACTTGAAGACAGGTGCTGAGGAAAAATGACACAGGTGTTCTGTGAATGCTCAATAAAGGAGTGGTATTGTACATATGAGCACACACCTTCCTCGTCAAACATGCATGGCTTTCTAGAATGTCACACATGACTGGTAAAAAATAAAATAGACAAATGCCGGGTCAGGTTACAAATGCTTTCTGGGGAGATGGATTTCTTGGCATTTTCACATAATGTAACCAAAAAAAGGTGCTTTTACTGCAGATTTTCTTTTCTCTGTTCAGAGAATTACTTGTGTTCTATTCACTAACCAGAGCGATAACGGACTTGAAATGTCGGGTAAAATTGACAGATTGGTGGCAGTCATTTTAAAATCTTTCACAAGCTGATCCGTGCATTCCTTGAGAGAAATTTGTCCTCCAGGTGAAAACCGACCAAACAAGGACCCACATACGAATCATTTTATGACTCGTGATCAGATGCTTGGCTCGGGGGTCCATCTGTTTCAGAGGTTGTGGGCTGAAGGACGTTTTTCTCTTTGCAATCCAAACCCCTTACAGTGTTTAGTTTTTTTTTTTTTAACCACCAAAGAGAGAGGGGAAAAAAAAAGAGGGAAAAAAAAAAACCTTTTACATGGTATTTTTATATAGTTCTACAATGGGCTGAATGCCACATCTGTGCCTGTAATTGGTGTCATTTATGGAAAGACATGGTGTCCTAAGCTGGAGTCTGATATCAAGGTTATCATAAGGTGGAATTCATGAAATTAAAATAATTGCTATGCTGTGAATTCTTAATGCCTTTCAACCAATAGAAACCCTGAAAGAAGTGAGATGAAAGGTGTTACGGAAGATGAGAATAACGTGCTATTTTTCTTTCTTTGCATATCCGTAATTAAAAACCTCTCTAAAGCACCACAACCACCATAGCTTATAGTAGAGGTAATGGCACAAGGGTGCTTTGGCTGCAGTCCCTCTATTTTCAAGCAGTTAGAGAAGAACCAGGCCTCTCCTGGCTCCAAACTGTCCCTATTTTTTCCCTGGTGTACCGCATGTTGTAAAACCAAAGCAGCGCAGGAGGCGGGCACTAGGATCATGCAGCGAGTGCCTCGGCAGTGCTGTCCACATGGTGTGAGGAGGCAAGCCGGGAGGCTGACATGCTCCTTCCAGTTGGTGGAATGTTCAATTATGGCCCTCACCTGTGATGAACTTTGCATTAGATGTGACACCCCCTAGGGCCCACCTCATCCCGATCCCATATCTCCCTAAGTAGTATGCCAAAGCCCAGTTCCATTGCTTCTGCTGCCAAGTTTCACTTCCACATGATCTGTACAGAGCTGAACAACATTACATGACAATATCCGGTTGTGAGCTCTTTTGACAGCTTTCACACTCAATCATTTTTGTCCATTAATTTATAATTTTTTTGCCAGAAATTTCCATAAATCATTCCCTATTTTGGTGTAAAGAGGATAAATATCTATTCAAGTCATTAGTTTTTATTATCAAAAAAATAAATAATTATTTCCTCAATAACCTGTCAACCCACTATGCATTGTTAAAATGGAAAAACGTGTAGTTGTATCCTTACTATGAAAGTATAGTTGTCCTCTTCTGTTGCTGGCTTCTTGACTTCCAACAGTTTAGCTCAGGCGGTGCTGTCAGGGGGAGACCTTTTTTATTTTCTGTTAGAATGGGTAGGCATGGCAAATGAGACGCTGGATTATGTGCAGAATGCTGCATTTATTGAGCGTGCAAAAATATGCAACCAAATACATTTAGTTGTGTAAGTGCCCTGGAGTTCCTATAATTCTGCGTATAAGTTTCTGGATGTTTCTATTTATATTAGGGACAGTACCACCTAGAGATCATTCAGTTTAGTTCATGTTAAAGGAACACTATATGGTCAGGAACACATTCCTTACCCTAGAGTGTTAAAAACCACTCTCTTGCCCCCCCCCCTAACTATAGTAAAATCATACCTTTATTCCAGTCTGCTGGTGCTGGCTCTGCCATGGATCTGGCTCGTTGGCAGACGTCATCAGAATTGGAAAGCATTGGATTGGCTGAGATCGCTATGAAGGTGGGGGTGGAGCCAAATGCCACTCTGGCCAATCAGCATCTCCTAATAGATATGCATTGAATCAATGCATCTCTATTTGGAAAGTTCAGTGTCTCCATGCAGCAGGTGAAGACACTGAATGTCCGTGCTGCACAGTGTACAGCACTGACCCAGGAAGCACATTTAGTGGCCACTGGAGGTGTCCCTAGGCTATAATGTAAACACAGCATTTTATCTGAAAAGACAGTGTTTACTGCAAAAAGCCTCAAGGGAATGATAATACTCACCAGAACAAATACAACAAGCTGTAGTTGCTGTGACTATAATGTCCCTTTAAATTTAAGAATCTTAAAAAAAAACATGCAAAATATAAGAAATCAAACATTTGTCAAACACTAAATTGCATTTAAATATACCCCAAATTAGCCAGTTTTGGTAAAGATTTAGCTGTGGAAGTTGCAAGCGAGCAAAGGGTTAAATAAATGTATAACCAGTAGTTTGTCTCTGTCACAGCATTCTTTTCATAGGCTGGTATGCTGGACTCCCCCCATTATTAATGCAGAAAAAACAAAAATCGGATCTATAGACAAATGGTAAAAGTAGGTCAGAAATAAACATATTGTTAAATGCCATTGCTATCCTCCCACCTTTATTAATGATTGGAAATGCTACTGAGGGGCTTAGCAACAAATCATAATGAGATTTTGGAGCTTTTTTTTTTTTTTAAAAGACTACTTTCTTAGTGGAAACCTGATTCAGCTGTTGGCTTTGCATTTGGCTGTCAGATCCTGGCCTACATAATGTCATGCAGGGCTCGAGTCCTACAGGAAAGAGTGGGAACGGTGTTCATGCACTTTTTCCACAGCAGGAATGTTGTTCCCATAAGTGGTCCTGCAGGACTTATTTGCCTTGTTAGGCTTGGGGCAGGCGGCTGGTTGAAGTCCAGATGTCGTATTCCGGCTCCCGGCTGTGGTGACATTCTGTCATCAAACTAATATGGTGACCAGGGGTCATGTGACCAAGCTCATGTTTGCTTTTCTTACAGTGGGATAAGCTTTACCCTTTTGAAATGTTAATTGGTAATTCAATACCTTTACAAGTCAGGAAAGAGATAACCACTTCCCCTTTCTCCATTCCTCTCTGTTCCTTCTTGGCTGTGCTACTGAGCAGTCCTTTAAGCAGACATGGCCTAATTTCTATCACGGTGAACTGTGAGTGGGATCTGGTGATTTTATAAGATGTAGTTGTTATTGTTAGTTAGGTTGTTGTTGCTGTTGTTGTTGGTATAGTTAGTTAGATTGTGTGTCATTATTTGTATGTTGTTGTTGTTTTGTCTCTGAATAAATATTTGTTAAAGTAGACGGACCAGAGTTTATATGTGTATGCGCACATAATAATTTATAGAGTTTGGTGATACACCACACCGGCATCACTCTGCGGCGCGCGGGAGAGCTCACAAATCAACGCTCCCTCACTGTCCGCCTGGAACTCAGCTGACCGCCCACCTGCCTTCCTGCACACCTTTCTGCCCAAACAGCCCGGGCAGCAGCCCCACTGGACCCCAGGTAAAAAATCCTCCCAGCACTCCCAAAGGTAGGGAGGCTGGGTGAATTTAAATTTAAAAAATTATCTGTGAGTGTTGGGCAAAATGTTTGTGTGTATCTGTCTGCCAGTGAGTCAGTGTGTGTATATCTGTCAGTGTGTGTCTGTCAGTGAGTCAGTGAGCCCCCCTACCCACTCACAGCCCCCTTACCCACCTTACAGACCCCCTACCCTCTCACAGCCACTCTCCCTTTTCACAGCCCATCTACTTTCTCACAGCCCCCCTAACCTCTCACAGCCTTCGTACCCACACCTTGTCCATCCTGTCTCCCCCCAGCCCTGTCACAGCCCCCTCACACACCCTGTTATTGTTTCCCAAATATGTGTCTCTGTAGTTTTTTGGTTTTGAACAGGATGTAGCATCTCATTGAATCAGGGAGTTTGTACATAGGGCTTAGTGGGCCAAGACCAACAAGTCAGGAGGACAGCCCCCACAATCTCTAAACTTTACCAACTGTCACTGACGAGGTCTAGACTCTATTAAACAGGGTGAGATCTGCACATCCCTACCCCTCCTTTACTACACGCAGAGTTGACTTTTAGTGAATAGGGGACACCACTGCCCAAATACAAAATACATTTAAAAAATCACTGTTTAGTAGATACACACCAAATGAAAACTTGGATGCATTTAATTATGCATATCTAAAAACAGCTTGCAAAAACTGTAGTTCTCTTGTCTGCTTCCTCTGCAAGCCCTCCCCTTTTAACCCCGCCCAGACTGTCTGTAGCTTCCCAATCACAGACTTCCCAAGGGAGCTCAATGAGAAATCTTTGCAAGGCAAGCAGGGCTGCCATCAGAAATTTTGGGGCCCCTGACAGAGCTCAAGGTCTGGGCCCCCCGGTGCCTGCACCCGAGTCCGTCCGTGTCCCCCCCCCTCCTGAGTCCGCCCACAGGGATGCAGTGTCTGCAGGGCCGGTGCAAGGATTTTTGCCGCCCTAGGCAAAAGTAAAGTTTGTCGCCCCCCATGTGACATCACAATGCCCCACCCATATGATCTGCCATGTGCCAGTGCTGCCGTGTTTACAATAAAAGGCCTGCAGGGACAGGCTATAGACACCAGAACCACTACATTAAGCTGCAGTGGCTCTGGGGACTATAGTGTCCCTTTAATGTGAGGTAAATTAGAGATTAGTGCCACGAATAATATACTAGATTGCCTACTTACAACCAGATGAGGATGGGCTCTAGCTGCCGTCTGGCTCCACTGGTCTGGTGTAGAACAGGCTCTCTGGAGGCGGTTTGTAACTGTGGTCACAAAAAATCAATGCGCCCTGTGCGAAAAATCTTAACAGCCCCCCCCCCCGCGCCATCCATGTGTATAGGGGATTTATTAAATGAAAATTTAACAATTAACAAATATTTATCACCTCTTCCCTGTCATTACCTTGCATGGAGGGAGGGCATGCTGATCTCTGGTGATCAGAGCTTTCCTGTGGTAATCCGCGGCAACGTTCTGATTGGCCGGAACTCGGAAGACAGCTACATTTATCATGTGTGTGTCAGACGTGATTGTGTGATGTGTTCTCTGTGTGCCATATTTGTAATGGGTGTATTGACTGTGTCTGATATGTGTGTGTATTGACCGTGTGTGATTTTTGTTCACTATAGCAGTAGATAGGGGGAGCAGGGGCACTGGGGTAGATGTGGGAGCAATGCACTATAGCAGTAGATAAGGGGAGCAGTGTCACTAGGGTAGACAGGGAACAATGGCAATATAGGGGGAGCATGGGCACAATAGGGATGGATAAGGAGCATGGGCACTATAGGGGTAGATGGAGGGATCAGGTACACTATAGGGGTAAATGGGGAAGCACTATAGGGGTAGATGGGGAGCAGGGGTGCTATAGTGGTAGATCGAGGAGCAGGGGCACTATAGAGGTAGATAGGGGGAACTATAGAGATAGATGGGGAACATGGGTACTATAGGAGTAGAGGGGGCACTATAGGAGTAGAGGGGGCACTATAGGGGTAGAGGGGGGCACTATAGGGATAGATGGGGAACAGGTGTACTATAGGGGGAGCAGGGGCACTATAGGGGTAGAGGGGGAACAGGGGTACTATAGTGGGAGCAGGGGCACTGTAGGGATAGATGGGAACAGGGGTACTATAGGTGTAGATGGGGGCACTATAGGGATAGATGGGGAACAGGGGTACTATAGTGGGAGCAGGGGCACTGTAGGGATAGATGGGAACAGGGGTACTATAAGGGGAGCAGGGGCACTATAGGTGTAGATGGGGGCACTATAGGGATAGATGGGGAACAGGGGTACTATAAGGGGAGCAGGGGCACTATAGGTGTAGATGGGGGCACTATAGGGGTAGAGGGGGCACTATAGGTATATATGGGGAACAGGGGTACTATAGGGGTAGAGGGGGCACTATAGGGAACAGGGGTACTATAGGGGTAGAGGGGGGTCACTTTAGTGGTAGAGGGGGAACAGGGTTACTATAGGGGTAGAGGGGGGCCCTATAGGGATAGGGGGCACTATAGGGATAGATGGGGAACAGGGTTACTATAAGAGTAGAGGGGGCACTATAGGGATAGATGGGGAACAGGGTTACTATAGGGGTAAAGGGTGCACTATAGGGGAAGAGGGATAGATGGGGAACAGGGTTACTATAGGGGTAGAGGGTGCACTATAGGGGAAGAGGGGGGCACTATAGGGATAGATGGGGAACAGGGTTACTATAGGGGTAGAGGGCACTATAGGGGAAGAGGGGGGCACTATAGGGATAGATGGGGAACAGGGTTACTATAGGGGTAGAGGGTGCACTATAGGGGAAGAGGGGGGCACTATAGGGATAGATGGGGAACAGGGTTACTATAGGGGTAGAGGGGGGGCACTATAGAGATAGATGGGGAACAGGATTACTATAGGGGAAGAGGGGGGCACTATAGGGATAGATGGGGAACAGGGGTACTATAGGGGGAGCAGGGGCACTATGGTCTCACTTACCAGGCAGCAGATTCAGGCCTCGGTTAGCTCCGCCCCCGCCGACCACTTGGCTCCGCCCCATCGGCTGCTTGGCTCCGCCTCCTACAGTCTCTTTCGCTGCTAAGCCCTGGTAGAGGGCAGGGGGTGTGCAAGCTGTCAGCCATAGGGCGCCCCCTGCTGCCATGGCGCCCTGTGCGGCCGCACAGCTCGCACACCCCTAAGGCCGGCCCTGAGTTTGTGTATGTATGGGATGCAGTGTGTGCGTCTGTAAGGGATGCATTGCTTGTGTATGTGTGTCTGTGTGTAATGCATTGTGTGTTTTTCTGTGTGCAAGGGGTGCATTGTGTGTGTATGTGTGTGTGTGATGGATGTCAATCTCTCCCCCTACCCCCGTCAATTTCCTTCTCCCCCCCTCCAATTTCCTTCTTCTCCCCCTCCCTCTCATTGCCTTCTCCCCCCTCCTCTCATTTCCTTCTTCTCCCCCTCCCTCTCATTTCCTTCCTTCTCCCCCCTCCCTCAAATTTCCTTCCTCCCTCATTTCCTTCCTCTCCCCCTCCCTCAAATTTCCTTCCTCTCCCCCTCCCTCAAATTTCCTTCCTCTCCCTCCCCCCTCAAATTTCCTTCTCTCCCTCAAATTTCCTCCCTTCCTCTCCCCCCCTCAATTTCCTCCCTTCCTCTCCTAAATTTCCCTTCCTCCCCCCCTCAAATTTCCTCCTTCCCTCTCCCCCCCCCTCAAATTCCCTCCTCTCCCTCCCTCCTCAAATTTCCTTCCTCTCCCCCCCCCTTCAAATTTCCTCCCTTCCTCCCCCCAAATTTCCTCCTTCCCCAGTTTCCTCCTTCCTCTCCCCAAGTTTCCTTCCTCTCCCCTCCCTCAAATTTCCTTCCTCTCCCTCCCCTCCCTCAAATTTCCTTCCTCTCCCCCCTCCCTCAAATTTCCTCCCTTCCTCACCCCCCTCCCTCCCTCAAATTTCCTCCCTTCCTCTCCCCCCTCCCTCCCTCAAAGTTCCTCCCTTCCTCTCCCCACTCCCTCAAATTTCCTCCCTTCCTCTCCCCTCTCCCTCAAATTTCCTCCCTTCCTCTCCCCCCCTCAAATTTCCTCCCTTCCTCCCTCCCCCCCACTCCTCCCTCAAATTTCCTCCTTCCTCTCCCCCCTCACTCCCTCAAATTTCCTCCTTCTCTCCCCCCTCCTCCTCAAATTTCCTCCTTCCTCCCTCTCCCCCCCACTCCCTCAAATTTCCTCCTTCCTCTCCCCCCACTCAAATTTCCTCCCTCCCTCTCCCCCCCAACTCACTCAAATTTCCTCCCTCCCTCTCCCCCTCCTCAAATTTCCTCCCTCCCTCTCCCCCCCACTCAATTTCTTCCCTCCCTCTCCCACTCCAAATTTCCTCCCTCCCTCTCCCCCCCACCCACTCAAATTTCCTCCCTCCTCTCCCCCTCACTCAAATTTCCTCCCTCCCCCCCCCACTCAAATTTCCTCCCTCCCTCTCCCTCCCACTCAATTTTCTTCCCTCCCTCTCCCCCCCACTCCCACAAATTTTCTCCCCCCTCACTCACTCACTCATTTTCTCCCTGCAGACGGCCGGCGCGCGAGGGAGCACTCTCTGTGTGCTTCCTCTTCAGCTCCCTCGCGCGCCGCGTACTGATGCCGGAGCCGGAAGATGACGTCATCTTCCGGCTCCGGCATCAGTACGGTGCGCGAGGGAGCTGAAGAGGAAGCACACAGAGAGTGCTCCCTCGCGCGCCGGCCCGCCGGGTGTCAGCAGGGCCAGCCTCTGGGGGCCCTGAGGTGACCGGCTGCTGGGCCCCCCAGGAGAAGAGGCTGGCCCTGTGGGTACATACCGGGGTCGCAGGGCCCCCTGCGACCCGGTATGTACCCACTGAATGTGGGGCCCGGACGACCTTAGCAGTCCGGGCCCCCCAGGACCGCCGGGCCCATGACAACCGTTACAGTTATCATGCCCTGATGGCGGCCCTGAAGGCAAGTGCTCCGGGCAGTTGCTGCCTGCTTTTGAGTTTATTTCCACTGAGCTAACCAAACCAGGAAGTAACAGGACCTATTGTCTGCTTGAAAGCCAGGGGGTGTAATTTAAAAGTGTCAATTTCTACTAAAAACTGCACTTTTTTCAACATGAGAAAAAGAGGACACACTCTTCACACATAAAGCAAGTGCTTTAGGGGTCTAGAGTGAACCTTTAATCTCCCCTTCCCCCAGCCCCTCATATTCAACCTTCTCTTTCATCCTATACTATGTGAATGTAATTAGGATGGGGCTTCAGGGTCTCCTATAAACCCGATTGCTGTTATGGGGGAGTCCTGCGGCATTGTTTTTTGTTTTTTTTTCACTTATTATTTGTAAGCTATGCCTGCGGGCACCTTGTTAGGGCAGTCAATTCTATTTAAAAAGGTTTAAATAGAAATTAACTCCTAAACTAGACCAAAACGAATAGCTAATTCCATTCATTCGACCCCAACGCATTTTTATTCTGATAGTGACGAATTCAGACTGGGTCAAAGTTTGTTTCCTTTTCCAGCCAGATGATATTCCCTTCAGGACGCAAGTTTCGGCAAATACAATGACATCAAGGTAGTTTTGGCAAGTCATCTGTCATGAACTAAATTTTTAAATCTTAGTTCTAATTGGATGATCGGAATTGTCACTAATTGTCTAAATTGTTCTTTATTAAATTACCTGCTGTTTTTGACAGTTGAAAATATATACAAATATGTAAAAAAAAATTACTTTGACGCTGTGTGTTTGGCGCCATCTACTGACATCAGTTCATACTGCAATCAATAAGTCGGGAATTAGTTTAATATTTCTTAACACCAGTTTCAATTAATATCAAAACCTGACATGACTGATCAGATTGTCTCTGAAGAAGAATATATTGTTTATCTAGTCATATTTAGTTTTCTAAAACTAAGATTAAAAAAAATGCATGATTTATATCAGGGGATTTTATATTTAATGTGATTTTCTTGTTTCATACATGAACCATACGTGGATCACTAATACCGTCACCGGGTAGAGCTGTCTCACCACCTGCTGATTGCTTGCACTTGCTAAGGTGATATGTAGAATTCTAGGCAGGAGAGGTAAAAAGTGCAGTTTGCACTCATTGGCATATTTTGTATGGTATTCTTAGAGTATTGTATAAATACACACATTCAGAGCATAGACTTTATTATCCATGATATGCTGTATATTTCCAAGTGGAATACTCGTCTACAAATTGTGCAGATACCAGTAGTTTGATATTACAATTAGCAGCAATATGTAGGTAGTAATCAATCTCTCTCTACCTCATATACATGTTGTTTGAAAAATATACTCCCCTGAAATGCAACATTCCGCAAATCCTCAGCAAGGGGATACAAACAGAGAATATCCACAGGTCCACGGGCAGGTTTCCAGTCTGAGCTACATATGGGGCCAGATAAATACATGATTCTATGACCCCTGTCTAATCCCAGGACCCTAGGCAGCCACCAAAGGTTATCCTATGGTTAAGTGGATACACAATAGAAATGCAACACTTAGCATAGGGATCCAAGCTCTCTGGGTTATTTGCTAAAGTGAGAATTGTTGGGAATTCAAACTTAATTTCACATTTAAGGCAAAACATAGCCAAGATGGAAGCACAGGTGACTTGGAGAATTTTTCCACTATGTCTACTTTGACCTTAAATTTGAAATTAATTTTGAATTGCCAAGAGTTCTCACTCCACCTGAATTGGAATTTACAGAAATAGTTATATTTAATAAAGGATTATTCCAACCAAAAACCAAGAGTTTCATAAAATGCTGGAATTGGTTAGAGTAACTAATGTTATCCTAGTCCACCCCTCCCCAAATTAAAAAAAGAAAGCTAAAACTTAACTCGAGCCAACGCTAAAGCCAAGTTATTCCTGTATCTCGGTTCTCCGTGGCTGACATCACTCCAGCCAGGGCTGATAGGAGAAGACAAGCAGCATTGAGCGTAGAGGACCATGCTGACTTTGGCTGATGTGCCAGATCCCAAATTTTCAATGGATTCACATTACCCACCAGGATTTCATAGCAAAACGCTGCACATACAGGTTTCAGGCACAATGACTACCTCAGATCAATGAAGTGGTCATGGTACTTAGAGTAACCCTTTAAGTAAAAACACACAGTGATCTGAAGGACGAAATAATCAGTACCTTACCCACAGCAGAAAATGCATACCTTTTCAAAAAGAAAATGTTTACTTTCAAATGACGTAAAAGTAGCACCGTCATTATAGTCCCATTTATGACTGCATTACCGAATCTTGTATGGACTAAGGATACAGCAGTTTACCCATGGCAATGTAATATGCAGCTAAACCCGTCAACTTTTATAGTATTTTCAGTGTTCTGTCTCCCTCCCCCTGCACAATGTTTGGAAGCTGGACACAGCAATAAACAGAAAATGGTGCCACAAATAATAGAATATTCCCCCTGAATACAGATGTACCAGGCACCAATTGTCATGAGAAAGACTAACAGTAAAGTCACAAGCGAGAGGACCAGAACTCTCCCCCTATATTTTTAAACAGTTCTTGTATAAAACAGAACATTGGTTATTATACAGAATATAGACAGACAATATATATAAATTGATGCAAAAGGAACAGACGACCATGCCCGTGAATAATTATAGTACTTTTATACAAAGTGCTTAGCTAGAGGACTCATGAGCTTACAATCTAAAGGTAATAGTGGGAAGTTAAAGCATGAGGTTGCAGAGGGTGTTTGCAGTTGATGGTCAGAGATTAGGGTACATGTAAATTCTGAATAGCTTGTCAGGTGGTTAAATAGTGAAAGGGACACTCCACTGCCCACACACAAAATATTTGAAATCACTGTTAATTAGATATATCCCCAATTAAAACATGCATGTATTTAAATATTTTTTTCACTGAGGGTTTATATAAAAACAGCTTGCAAAAGCTTCAGATCTCTTGTCTGCTGACTTTGCAAACCCTCCCTTTCTATCCCCGCCCAGACTTTCTGTGACTGTCCAATCACAGACTTCAAATTTATCTGAGCTAAACAAACCAGGAATCAGCAGGACCGGTGGTGTGATTGACAGACTTGTGGGTGTAATAAGGGTCATTTATAAAAGTGCAAATTTCAATTGAAATCTGCACTTTTCTAAAATAAAATAAGAGGACACACTAGTCGCACATAAAGTATTTCAGAAAGCTAAACTGCTTTATGTGTTTATTAGAGGCAGATTACAGAACATGCCAAAAAGTAAAATAGAGCAAGGAGGGCTGGAAAGGTAAGTTAGTGAAGAGCAACATTTTGGAAATGTTTGTTAAGGGAAATTGGGCTGCACGTATACAGGTGATACTCGAAAAATTAGAATATCGTGCAATAGTTCAGTTATTTCAGTAATGCAACGTAAAAGGGGTAACTAATAAATGAGATAGACGCATTACATGCAAAGCAAGATAGTTCAAGCCGTGATTTGTCATCGTGTCAAGTGCGATGATAATGGCTTACAGCTCATGAAAAAACACAATCTCAGTAAATTAGAATATTGTGATCAGGTGCAATATTCTAGGCTCACAGTGTCCCACTCTAATCAGCTACGTAAGCCATAACACCTGTAAAGGTTTTCTGAGCCTTTAAATGGTCTCTCAGTCTGGTTCAGCAGGACTCACAATTATGGGGAAGACTGCTGACCTGACAGTTGTGCAGAAAACCATCATTGACACCCTCCATAAGGAGGGGAAGCTTCAAAAGGTAATTGTGAAGGAAGTTGGATGTTCCCAAAGTGCTGTATCAAAGCACATTAATAGAAAGTTATGTGGAAGGGAAAAGTGTGGAAGAAAAAGGTGCACAAGCAGTAGGGATGACCGCAGCCTGGAGAGGATTGTGAGGAAAAGGCCATTCAAAAGTGTTGGGGACTTTCACAAGGAGTGGACCGAGGCTGTTGCTCAATGGTCCAAAGTCCACTTTTCTGATGAGAGCAACTACTGCATCTCATTTGGAAAACAAGGACCCAGAGTCTAGAGGAAGAATGGAGATGATGCTTGAAGTCCAGTGTGAAGTTTCCATAGTCTGTGTTGATTTGGGGATCCATATCATCTGCTGGTGTTGGTCCACTGTGCTTCATTAAGTCCAGGGTCAACGCAGCCATCTAACAGGAGATTTTGGAGCACTTCATGCTTCCTGCCGCAGACAAGCTTTTTCGGGATGCTGACTTCATTTTCCAGCAGGACTTGGCACCTGCCCACACTGCCAAAAGCACCAAAACCTGGTTTAATGACCGTGGGATTACTGTGCTTGATTGGCCAGCAAACACCCTGACCTGAACCCCACAGAGAATCGATGGGGCATTGCCAAGAGAAGATGAGAGACATGAAACTGAACAATGCAGAAGAGCTGAAGGCTGCTATTGAAGCATCCTGGTCTTCCATAACACCTCAGCAGTGCCACAGGCTGATAGCTTCCATGCCACGCCGCATTGAGTAGTAATTGCTGAAAAAGGGGCCCAAACCATGTACTGGGTCCATATGCATGCTTATACTTTTCAGAGGTCCGACATTGTTCTATGTACACTCCTTGTTTTATTGATTTCATGTAATATTCTAATTTACTAAGATTGTGGATTTGGGGTTTTCATGAGCTGTAAGCCATAATCATCGCACTAATGACAAATCACGGCTTGAGCTATCTTGCTTTGCATGTAATGCGTCTATCTCATATATTAGTTTCCCCTTTTACGTTGCATTACTGAAATAAATGAACTTTTGCACGATGTTCTAATTTTTCGAGTATCACCTGTAAATCTGCAAAGGAAGTTGAGAATCCACCAGCATGCTTTTTTGTGCAAATTTAGGGAGGAGCCAGTTGAAAAAGAGGAGGATGGGATGTACAGAATTTGGTGAGAGATTGAAACATGTTAACACATTTTTTTTCCTTAAAAAAGAATAATGCCTTTTCATACACAATATGAAAGTAATAGGTATTAGTTATAGCATTGGTATTGTGATTGTGATAACTCTGCAGCTCCCTCTGCTGACCGAATGGAAATGTGTACATGTTGCAAATTAGTGCAACCAAATAAGCACTTAACATCTTAATGACGAGTGACGGACAAGGTCCGTCACTCAGGGGAAAGCGTTAATGACGAGTGACGGACCTCGTCCGTCACGCATTAAAATTAACCCCCGATCACCGCGGTGCCGGTCACAGCGGTCAGAATGCTGCTGGGATATCTGATCCGCCTCCCTCCACCTCGTGTGGGTTTGTGAAGTGGAGAGAGACAGATTGTTGCAACATTGTGTCCCAGAAGAATAGTGAATATCTATAAAAGATTCCTAATCCCTTTCCCCTTTATTAAAAAAAAATTAACCCTTTCCCTGCTGCTTGATCACCGCTAGCAGTGATCAATATACAGGTCACAGTACTTTACTGTGATCTATTTTTTTTTTTTACTTTCAAGGGTTAAATTTTATTATTTGATTTTATTTGTTTATGATTTAGTTACTTGGGTGGGTGGAATTTAGTGGGAATTAGGGAATAAAATTTTTTAAAAAAAGTTTAGTTATTTAGTTAGAGTTTTGTTAGCTGTGTTAACTGTATTAACAATGTTTAGAAAGTATAGCGCAGAGGAGGCTTATGCCCTGTTAGCGGCCGACTCAGAGGTGACAGACACTGCCTCCGAGAGTGACGCAGGGGACAGGGACTATGTGCCAGATACTGCAGGACCATCATGGGAAATCGACGATTCCACTAATGCTGAACATGGCGCAGATAGGTACCCCCTAATAATTTTTCCCCAGACATCCCAGTGTTTACAGCCAATCCTGGCATACAGGCTGACCTGTCTGGCTATAGTGCGCTGGATGTTATGCAGCTGTTCTTGGGGGATGAGATTTTTGGGGAGATAGTCACCCAGACTAATCTCTATGGGGAGCAGTATCTGGCATGCAATCCAGACTCTCTTATCTCCAGGAAAGAGAGATGGAACCCAACCAGTGTGACCATGTTAATGGGGCTAATTAAAAAGCCCACAATTAGGATGTATTGGTCTAAACATCCTATTTGCAATAACCCAATTTTTGACGAGACAATGACGAGGGAAAGATATGAAGACATACTGCGATTTATGCACTTTAGTGACAATAACAAGTGCCCCCCAAAAGGTGATCCACAGTATGATATTCTTTATAAAATACGCCCTTTAATTGCCCACTTTAACAGTAAATTTGCCACTATATATACCCCCAACAAAAACATTTCCATTGACGAGTCCCTCATGAAATTTCAGGGAAGACTGGGATTTAGACAATATATCCCATCCAAAAGATCCCGATATGGGATAAAATTTTATAAACTGTGTGAAAGTGGCAGTGGCTACGTATACACCTTCCGTGTATACGAAGGAAGGGATAACCACCTTGATCCCCCAGGTTGCCCAGATATAATAGGGACAAGTGGGAAAATTGTCTGGGACGTAATAATGCCACTACTTAATAAAGGTTATCATTTATACATCGATAACTTTTATAATAGCATCCCTCTGTTAAAAATGTTGTACTGCTTCGAGACCATGGCCTGTGGCACTATTCGGAAGAGTCGCACAGGTTTCCCAAAGGCTCTAGCAAACAAAAAAATTAAAAGGGGGGAAACAGCAGCTCTCTGCCAGAATGAGCTGCTGTTTTCATCTTAACCACCATCCATGGTGAACACACTCGGAGGGTCGCACTTCGTGGCAGAGAGGAATGTAAATGAGTGCCAGTCTGCATATGGCGATATAATCAGCATATGGGGGAGTTGACCTGTCCGATCAACTGATGCAGCTGTATTTGATCATGCGAAAGACCAGGGCATGGTATAAAAAAGTGGGCATATATCTGATGCAGATGGCAATCCACAATGCCTTTGTCATTTTTAAAAAGGCAAATGCTGGGCTGAAAAGCACTTTTCTTTCATTCCAGTTTGAGCTCGTTTCTGGGCTACTTGAGTGCCACACAAGGAGACCATCAGTGGAGCCTAGCAGAAGAATGGAGGCAGGTCACTTCTGCTTTAAGATTCCACCAACCCCTAAAAAACAAAACCCCCAGAAAAGGTGCAGGGTGTGTTACAAGGGGGACGTAAGAGCTGAGACCAGCTATTACTGCCCTGATTGCCCCTCTCAGCCCAGCCTATGTATTGGACACAGTTTTAAAATTTTTCACACCCAGGCCGAATAAGTAGACCAGTTTTGGGGTGTGATTTTTAGTCATCTGTCTGATTGGTTACCGAACCTTGGCTTTGTCTTCCGCTTATCCTGTCTTCTCTGAATCTTGACCTCGGCTTGTCCTATTGTTGTTCCGTTTCTCTTTACTCCTTTGACCTCGGCTTGTACCTTGACAATTCTCTGCTTGTATAGCCCGGCCATTCTAAGGACAGGTATTACAAGTTTCTCTCTCTCTGTGTTCTCTCTCTTTGTGGTCTGTCTGTGTTTTGGTTTCGGAATCCATGACAGCTTTGCCCGGGACGCAGATGACTGGGTACTACCCCCGGATAAGGTTACCCCAACTATTCCCCCTTTTCACAGCAAATAGTATGCACTTGTTCATAATTTGAATTGATAAGCTGCTTATACTTAAAAATATATGTGGCCTTTGAGAGGTAATTTGCAGTCCTGAGCTGCTAAAATGAGACTTGGGCCCAGCATCCACTTTTGAAAAATATGGAAGTGGTGTGTCTCCAATGTGCCCCTTCAACATCCACATAACCCTGAGAAAGGTACACATGGGGTTATCGTTGCACTAAGATGACATAGCTGAGCAACATATTAGGTGTTATACTGCCGTAGCACACATAAGGATAGCAAAATATACAGTAACATCTCCAAGTGTGTGTCAAAAAGGCAGAAAAAATGCTAATTGCAACTAGACTTGGTACAAACTAACAAAAAAAGATCCTACACTAAGGTTTAGAATATACCTTTTGAAATACCCTGGGGTATCTACTTTAAGAAATGGTAGGCCTTTGTGGGGTAGTTTGAATTTAAAACCTGCTAAGATGCTTGTTAATTGCACATAGGCCCAGCGTCAAAATTCAAAGTTTGGTAAAAACTGAAATGGCTTGGTCTCCTATATGGCACTGTAGCTTCACGAAATAGTGCCAAAGACATACAATGGGGGTCCTTTTACTCAGAAGACATAGCTGAGCATAATGTGGGGGGTTTGAACTTAGTGGCACATGTGGAATATACAAAATGCCCAGCAAAAATGCAATCCATATGTAAAAAACGCACAAAAATGTTAAGGCACAATTTGCACCTTATGAGATACCCTGGAGTGTCTACTCTTACAAAAGGTAGGCCTTTGTGGGTTTTTTTTGAACAGTCAAACTGTTATAATACCCCAAATGGAAGCATAGGCTCATTAAATCCGTCTCTCAAAATTCTACTGTGATTACTGAAAAGGACAGGTCTCCTATATGGCACTGTAACTTCACGAAATAGTGCCAAAGACATACAATGGGGGTGTCATTTTACTCAGCAGATCTAACTGAACACAAAATAAAACTTTGTACAGGAATAGCACACACCAACTTTACAAAATACACATGAGAATTTCTGTGTTATAAGTTTGTGTGCCAAAAAAAACCCAAAAAACACAATTTTACTCCAATATTTAGCAGAGGTTGGCGGTGAAATGTAGAAATGTAGAAAGTGTCAAAACCACCTTAGGTAAATAGCCTGTGATGTCTACTTTATTTAAATATATACTTTTGTGTGGAAATTTTGTTTTCTTTTATGGCTATTAAGCTTACAAGACAAATATACCAAATTCTAAAATCGCTCCACATTAAATGTTTATTTTACTCCTTGTGCTTTGTGACCTGTAACTACCAAAAAAAAACTTAAAATCCCAGACACATTATATATTCTGTAAATCAGAACAACTAAAAATGAATTTATTTTTAATTACTTTCCTTAACCTGCACTAATTATGCACACGTTATTATTGCAAAAACTGTAAAACAAAACACAAAAATGTTATTTCTTTTGCATATTTCTGTATTTTTTTATAATAAACATATATATATATATATATGTGTGTTACATCAAATTAAAGCCCTTTCTGTCCTTTAAAAAACAATATATAATATGTGTCGGTGCAATAAATTAGGAAAATGCTAATTGGAGTTGAACGCAAACAGCAAAAAATGCTGTTGTCATTTAGTGAAAGACAAGCTTCTGAAACTCTGTCCTTAAGGGGTTAAAGGGACACTAAAGTCACCAAAACAACTTTAGCCTAATGAAGCAGTTCTGGTGTATACATCATGGCCCTGCAGCCAATATTTTGCCATTTTGGAGTTAAATCACTTTGTTTATCATTGCAGTGTTAAGACTGCCTCTAGTGGTTGTCTACCAGACAGCCACTAGAGGTGTTTCCTCAGTTTTATGCTTTGAATGAGGACATCCAGCATGTTGAGAAAGCCTATAGGAAAACAGTCAGTGCTTTCCTATGGGGAAAGCCTAATGCTCATTAGGTTTCCGCATCGGAAGAGACAGATATCCCTCGACACAGGAATCAGGTAAGTGTTTAAAGGTTCATAACCTTTTATATGTTCAAGGCAGTTTTATTGGATCTGCAACGTTTCGACCTGTAACCAGGTCTTTATCAGTTTTATTGGATCTGCAACGTTTCAACCTGTAACCAGGTCTTTATCAGTTTTATTGGATCTGCAACGTTTCGACCTGTAACCAGGTCTTTATCAAGCTAACACCACAGTGACAAGAATATAATTTTTATACACACAGAATGATCAATTAACGTGCAATTACAAAATGCATTAACAAAAAACAGATGATCAATTAATTTGATTAATACACTCATCAAATCTATGTATAAGTACCTGAAAAGACATGGAAAGGAATAAACAAGTACATGGCATAAAAAAAGAGATTTGAGAAGAGAAGAAAGATTAAGTAGAATCCGTGTATTAAAGCGGCACTGTCATGGCCGAATACCGGTTTTTTTAACTCCCCCTCCCGACTCCACTATCTCTAATTGACCCCTTAGTCACCCCGAAATGCCCCTAAGCCACCCACATTACCTATTTTCATCTTTATTTTCTACCCCGATCTATATTCAGGGTGCCACCATCTTTGTGTGAGTAGATGAAGTCCCTGTGGAACACGTCATCTGCCAACACTAGATAGACTGTGAGATTCCCGCACATGCCCAGTTAAACACTTGGACATGCGAACGGGAATTTCATCTATTCATTCATTCGTCAGAAAGACGAATGAATGAATGGAAATATCAGACGAACAAACAAACACCGAATATCAGTGTTCATTTGTTCGTTTAGTTTATTACAAGGAGGGAGCTACCGGCACACAGCTCCCTCCTTGTAATATGTGAAAATAGAAGCAACAGGGAGGAGTTCTCCCCGCCACTTCCTAAGTCCTCCATGTCCTCCCTCACTCTATGGGGGTCAATATGACCCCCATATTAGCATAAGGGAGATTAAAATCTCCAGAATCTCCAGAACTCGCTATACCGCGAGCAGTGGCATGTCTACTAAACAGTGATGCATCCTACAGTCCTCAACCCCAGGCCCCTACCCCTGGGCGGTGGGTGGGGGCCATAAAGATAATGCACTGGAGTTTCCCTTTAAGATTTAAAGAAAACTAGAGCAGACAGGAAGAAATGAAGAACAGATCCTGACAGAGGGAGAGAAGAGGAATCGATTGGGGAAAGGTAAGTTCGGCATGACAGTGCCGCTTTAATGCAGACCAAATTCAACATTATAATAAACACATCTCTTCCTTGTGATAGGAGGTTATAGGTAAGTATATAAAATTAAACAGATTGAATAATTAATGGTATATATAAATACCTGACAGCGAAGTGATTGGACCGCCCACCGCACGTTACGTGTGTGATTACATCAATCAACATGTTAAATGGAAGCCTGTAGTGTTCAATAAGGATAAAAGCGCTTGGAACCAGAGCGCATGCGCAGAAAGTGTCAAACCGCACATGTGTGTAACGCTCAATCGTGTGTACAACGCATGTGTGAGGAACGGCCGGTGCACCATGTGAGAAAAAAACCCTAACATTAACGAGCACTCACCACATTTGGTGATCTTCAAAATACATAACAAGGGGTCTGCCACAGAAGCAGAAAAGTCAAAGAAAAGAAACAGCCTAAATGCATAAAGAAAAAGAAAATTAAATGGAAACTAAAAAAAACAGATAAAGATATAAAGAAAGAAAAAATAATAAAGAGATCATACTAAAATACAAGGAATCAAGAAAAGTAAATTAGAAAAGTAAAATAAAATAAGTGAGAAAGAAAACACTAAATGATAAATAATACATAGAATAATGAGGAAAAACAAAATACTAAAACACAATAAAAAGAAAAAAGAACAAAATAAATAAAGTAGAAATAGAATAAAAATAAACATAAATGGATACATCTCTTTGAGGTAAAATTGTAATAATTCTGGGGGCGGAGCCTAGCGGTGAACCTGGACGGTCGCAAGCTCGCTGTGCTCCGCTCAAAACTGCCTAAAAACAGCTAAAATTGCAGACAAGGGATCATCCAACCTCACAAAACACATCTGCCTGGACACTAGACCGAGGATGGGCCGCAAAAATAAAAAACCCAAGCCTGACAGGAGCCCGCCGGGCCGGCACATTGGGGACCTATTCCGGAGCTCACAGAGGGCCGCATGGGACAAAATGGTGCTGGCAGACGACGGCCCCTCATACTCCTCGGAAGATATGGCTATAGCCCCGATGGAAAGAACCACCCAGGCTGCAGAGAAGGGCCATACCCAATGGAGGCCGCAACAGGCCAGGATCCGGTCACTGCGACGCAACGCAAGGCGATGCTAGCGGAACTCCGTGCGAACTTGGCGGGAGACTTAGCCCCCCTCAGAAAAGACGTTTAACACGCGACTACTAAAGTGGCCCAACTCGAGACCACTCAAAACACACATGAGAGCCGGCTTACCATGGCGGAGAGAGGTCTGGCTGCCCTGGACCAGCACATGCCTGGACAGAGGGGCCGCTACGTGCCTGGACAGAGGGGCTGCTACCTGCCTGGACAGAGGGGTCGCTACCTGCCCAGACAGAGGGGTCGCTACCTGCCTGGACAGAGGGGCCCCTACCTGCCCGGACAGAGGGGTCGCTACCTGCCCAGACAGAGGGGTCGCTACCTGCCCGGACAGAGGGGTCGCTACCTGCCTGGACAGAGAGGCCGCTACCTGCCCGGACAGAGGGGCCGCTACCTGCCTCGACAGAGGGGCCGCTACCTGCCTGGACAGAGGGGCTGCTACCTGCCTGGACAGAGGGGCTGCTACCTGCCTGGACAGAGGGGCTGCTACCTGCCGGGACAGAGAGGTCGCTACCTGACCAGACAGAGGGGCCGCTACCTGCCTGGACAGAGGGGCCGCTACCTGCCTGGACAGAGAGGTCGCTATCTGCCTGGAAAGAGGGGCCGCTACCTACCTGGACAAAGAGGTCACTACCTGCCTGGATGGAGGAAGTGTTGGCAGATGGAACCAGCTGGATCCCTCTCTGAAGTTGCAGACCCACATCCTCAGTGGCATTTGGTCACATGGGGAATATCCTTTAAACAGTGGTTTTTATTGATTTAGTATTTGGGCTGTGGATTATGCCTTTAATAATCCCAGACTGAGAGGTATATTCAATACCATGAGTACCAAATGACCTCTAAAGCTACTATTTGAAACATGTCATATTTGTATTTGGCTGCCATTAATTTAGCTGTTCAAATTAGCCTCATCTCTATATACCTTTGCAAAAATGGCTATTCACAAACAGCGAAACTGCAACCAAATTTCCTTCATTTGTTTCATTTAATTCCGCTAATAATTTCCCCCCGCTATTTGCTATAGCAAATTCACCATTTATTGAATTGACCCCTCTATTTTAACAAGCTGTTGGCACCTAAAAGTGCTCCTGATGTCGCCATCTGCTGGTTACATATGAAAGCTACACCATATGCCGTGCTGTGATACAACAGATGAAGAACATTATATGTTCATGCTCTTAGGCAGATCATGAATTGTGCTGCTTGGCAAATTGTAAAATTCATGCTGCTGGCGAAAAAAATAATTAATTAGTCCTATAAAGGATCCCAGAGGAACCACTGCATTTAATTGATTAGTTGCACTTGCAGATATTATTTTAACCATTAATTAATACAATCTAGGCATAATATGATTTTAACCCTAACAGAGATCATACAGCACTTTAAATTAGACTTGTGCAAACGTACATTTCAGCTGGTTCAAACAAATCAAAACCTTTTACTCTGCGCCCGAATGAATCGGTCCGTCCGGGATTTACCTGTTCTTGTTCGATAAATAGGGCTGAAAGTAATTGTATTCACTCGAACCAGCTGAAATGCATTTTTGCACAGATCTGCTTTAAAAAGTGACATGACAGAAGCACTGTGTTAACGGTGACGTTATTGCCCCATGATGGCAGGGTGGACTCCTGTGAACTCAGGCGACTACACAGAATTGCCATATGAGGTGACTTTGTGCACTGTGCCATTAAGCTTGATATTGTGAGATATTGCACGCATCTTTTTGAACTAAGTTTGCAGGTACAGGGTTTAGCGCATTGGCTGAGAGCTCTTCCGGCCAATGAGCTTCCGGCCATTGGCTTCCGGCCAATGAGCTTAGGTTTAGCTCAAGACAGCGAACAGAAGATCCTGTGCAGGAGCATCTGGTTCCAGTCAGTGGATCCCAGGTAAGAAGGCAATTTCTAAAATGGTTGGACTGCTTATGGTAGGGGGAGCAGGGCCATTCTGGGACAAAAATTCAGCCTGCCATTTAAAGGCAGGCCAGCCCAAAGTATTGTCCAAACAAGGGGCAGGGTTGGTAAAGGCATACAGGGATGGTAAAGAGTGTTGTGCATGTGTGGCGAGGCTGCCTGTCTTGTTGTATATGTATGGAGGCTGCTTGTGGGATTGCGCATGCATAGAGGGAGCTGTTTGTGGTGCTGTGTGTATTAAGGTGCTGCAGAGTGTCAGGATGAACTGTAACCCAACACACAGAACTCAAGTCAACAATACAAAAAAACAGCATAATAATGCGTATTACTTAGCCTTCGAGTGGCTGGATTTAATGCAATATAGAGACAGCTTGTCAAGACAGACCAAGGTCAGGGAGACAGAGAGTAATGTATATGGGTGGACAAGCCAAAGGTCAAGGACAGCAGAATGGAGAATGGTCAAGGTACAAGCCGGGATCAGAAAAGCCAAAGAATATATATATATTTGTGTATCAATATAAAACAAGCTCTCATGTAACCACTAAAGAGAAACCACAGTACAAGGATTAAAATGAGTTTACATAACCCTAGGATGGTTGTGATTGGCTCTTTATGCCCATGTGGCACCAGAATGTACGTGTGCGATGTCTGCATGATGAGGCACACATGTTTATGTCATTAACTGAGCAGGAGAAGACAGAGCCATATAAGGACTCCAATGTGCAGAGGGCCAGAATCTGTGATAACGCCAGGAGCAGGCGCATCTGCAGGGGAGGCAGACTGGCTAATTACGTGGCCTGAACCTCTAACGGGTGCCCACCACGAGTATATCGCATGCTCCTGCACTTGCTGGTTGCTGTTCTGAGGGCAAATCGCTCAACACAGATTATGTGTTTAACTGAAGTTGCGTACATCAGGTCTACAAATTCATAACACAAGCACAATGCTCTGTGTTAGAGAAAACACTATTGTGCATCACATGCATATCTCAAGTTGGACTTTGAAATTTCCTCATTCGCCACAGAGCCTGGAGACATAATTTTCGAGTTCCCAGCTTGATGTGCAAATGAGCACAAAAAGTCAGTGTGTTTTAGACTTCACTCAGAGTTTCTGCAGGTACCCCTAGCAAGGGACGTGGTTTTAAAACTGTGATTTTAAACCCATAATATAAATTGTGATCCAGAAGGACCAGTAACTACCCATGGACTGTAGTTTCACGTTTGTGAAACTCATCGGCCTGGCGCCGTTTCTAGTCTGTCACAGCTACACTACCCAACTTACAAGTAAAGGTCAGGCATACGAGGACAGAAAGGACGTGTTATTGGACCTTAGAATGGCTGGGTTTAATGTGAAAAAAGAGAGAAACCGTAAACATAAACCTAGCCAGGATCAGGATACCAGAAATACGGAAATACGATATAACTAGCCAGGTCAGGATTACAGAGGCCAGGAGAGTCAGTAAACAAACAAAAACTGAATAACCAGAAAATCAAGAGAAATATAACGCACTATACAACGAACCAAGAAGAAACCACGACAGAGCAATGACTTGAGGGTTAAAACTTTATTTAAATACTGAGATGGACACTGACTGTTCTATGTCAACCCTGAGACCCCAAAAAGTGTGGGTACAGGGTGTCAGTGATGACATGGCACTGCCAGAACAGGAAATTATGCTAGAAGTCATATCCGTATAAAAAGAGAGGCACCGCAAGCATGCAGCATCCCTCTCTCTATCAGCAAGCCTAAAAGTATTCGCCTCTCAGTCGGCGTATTTGGCACGTTCGGGAAGTCCACATGCAAGCACTGGTCAGGAAGGCAGAAGAAATACAAAACTGCTCTGGCAAGCAAAAGGTTAAGCCACTATGTCACATTATTTCCATGTGACTTCCTGAATTAGAGTGGCACTAAACAAAATGTTCTTTTTTTTAACTTAGTTTGTAAACTAAACAAGCTAGAATGCGAGAGATATCTAATTTCCTCTGGTGACTAAATCTCACAGTATAACCTCACTCAATAGCACTCTGTAAATAAATATGTTTAGGCATAAATATTGAAAAAAAAAAAAAAAAGATTAATTAAAAGTTTCCTCAAACGGGGAACTTACTTAGAAAGAATGTGACCTTTAACACGGTATCTATATTCACCTTCTATTGAAAGAAGCAGTGACGCATTAAAAACCTGGAATCATGAAGTTGGAAACATGCAACATAAAAAATAAATAAAAACAACAATGAGAATTACTACAGTCTATGCATGGACGTTTGATAGTTTTTTAAATATATATAGAAACATAGAACGTGACGTGACAGCAGATGAGAACCATTCCGCCCTGATGTTACTGAAATTTAGTACGTAATTATTCTTATAGACATCTAAAGAAGTAAACTAACTTATTGGGTCCATTTACCAAATTTGTAAGCTTTGTATTCAGTGAAGACATGTAATAATATTGATGTTTGATTCTAATGCAAATGATGTATTTATATGACTTAAAAAAAATCAATAAAATGGAGAAATTAAAAAAAAAAAAAGAACCTTTCGGCGTATCTAGTCTGCCCAATTTTCTAAATACTTATGTTCCTTGTTGAAAATAGACACATTCTTCTACAATAATTTTCACACAGCTCTTTCAACAAATGCTAAAAAAAAAACAGCATAATTCTCTTTCTGTAGTATTGGATGTCCTTTAAATATATTTCCATAAAGCAAGCAGATCACCAGACACATTAAGAGAGACTGTTATAAATGGAGAACAAACAGATCTACAGGACTTAAAGGAATACTAACGCGTTAGATACAAACCTCTATTCCTAACGTTTTAGTGTCCCTGCCATTAAGTATATTTTGGTTCCCCAGCTGTTTGCAGTACAAATTCAGAAAATTAAAGTTTTACTTAATGAGGTGCTGATTACCTCTCCGCCTCCCATAACATCATAGAGTAGGTATAGCCTCCTGCAGCGTGGTCCAATCCTCATACAGTGCAGAGTGTGTATCCAAGCTTTATTATAGGAAAGCATTGCATCTGAATCAATGCTTTCCTATGGGAGTCATCTGAGTCATGTGTCCGAGTTTCTGCAGAAGCGCTTTTAGTGACTGTCAGTATGAGAAGCCACTGGAGTTGGATCGAGCCCTAAAAACCTCCAAAAATCTGTAATGTTTTGCTCTGAAGACTTATATAAGACAGAGTCCTGGGTGACTTTAGTGGTCTGTTAAGGACCGTATAAAATATATTGCATTCTATTTCATGCCATCCTCACTATCTGGTCCCTGAAACCCCTGAACAAACATGGACTCTTCGGTGTATTTAGCAAAGACATCCCAATACAGCCTGGTCACCAAGGCAATCCATTGTGATGAAATTACTTTAAAGGTTTATATAAAGGAATTATTTGTCTTCACCAGGGATGGTCTTAGGGGTGTGCGAGCTGTGCGGCCACACAGGGTGCCACGGCAGCCGACACAGCTCGCAACAGGAATGGCCATCTTGGGGCACCGCAGCAGGGGGCACAGCATCCGGGGATACTGCCGCCCCCAGTGAAAAGTGTAATTAAATTTATCATTAATATTTTATTTTGCAATATAACACCCACATTCTCATAATACCCTAGCTAAAATATACCCCACCTTATTATAATACCCTCTCTGCCATATAACAACCCCCCTGGCATATAACACACATCGCCATCATACTCGCCACCTTGTCTGCAGTCATATACACAGTTTATTTTCGCAGTCTTAAGGTGACCAGCTGGAGGGGAGCAGCGGACTGCGGTAGAGGAGCTTCTGTAATGTCAACCCGGTCTGACAGGAAGTGCTCACAGCACTGCTTCCTGTCAGACAAGGGAGAGGAAACAGAAGCTCCTCTACCACTGTCTGCTGCTCGGCTACGAGGAGAGAGGCAGGCTGGCACGGGGGGAAGAAACCACAAAGGGCGGAGGAGAGGCACACAGAAGGCTGGGGGGAGCACACGGAGGGCTCAGGGAGGGAGAAGAGGCACACAGAGAGCTGAGGGGGGAGAAAAGTCTTTATAGTCCTTAACATTAGCCTTCAGGGAACAATATTAAAAATGTTTCCCAGATGTCTTCCAATATGTAAAACAAAGGTTGTTCTTACCTTCCGATCAATATTCAGGATGAGAATTGTTGGAGTCTGAACGTCCAGACACATTTTGCCTGCTTTATAAATAATGCTCATATGCTTCCAAAATTTCATGAATATTTAAAGGTGCAGTACTAATTATGTAGATTGTCTCTGATCTTTACACACAATACAATTTATGGCATGAGAGTATCTTAATAGTACAATTAGTTCAAATATAAAATTAGAACATTATTTTTTTTCCTATTTATTTACAAATAATTAATTTAAAAAAATGTTATGTTTCGGGTTGCCATGGAAACCCGTGCTTAAAATATCTAAACTGATTTCCTCCATCCTGCTAAAAAATGTATTAAGCTATGTGAGTTCCGCTCAGTATTGCAAAAACTAAAAGAAAAAGGAGCTATTTAAAAAAAAAAAAATTGTGATAGAAATGGATCAAAAAAGAAACGTGAGGATTTCCATGGTAACCAACACAGTATTAAAATTAAGGATTCCAAAACGATTCCTCGTAGTCTTGAAACCAGTGTGTTTCACTAAGTATCTGTTACTTTTTATAATAGAGAAATGCTGGTTCTAAAATGAAAGTAAAAATTTATTCTTCTTAAAAAGGATACTAATATTTAACTTGTTTTACATAGTGTCAAGAAAATTGTGATAACGTTAGCTTTTTTCAAGAGACCATCGGTCGGATATTATGTTAGTCTTGGGTTCTCACAGCAACAAAAGGAGATGCACTAGTAATTTTTAAATTGATTCCAAAGAAAACATCTGTGCTAAAAAAAACTGTAATTAATAAATGTTAAACTTACTGAAAATGTATAAAACATTTTTTTTAAAATTAATAAATCATTAGTCTGAGTCACATCCCAATGAAAAATGTAAAATTAATCTTGAAAATAATTTATCAAATATATATGGACCCATCAAAATCAAAAAATGCAACACGTTGTTATTCTTCCTTCTGGTAAATACTAAAACATATTGTATGAAGTATGTCAATAGAAAAATATATGAAACAATAAATAAATGTATTTTAAAAACATAAATAAAATTGAAAAACATGACATAACTCAAAATCCGCATTTAAAGCTTTCAGCAGTAAAATGTCCAATAGGAACGTCCACTTCATGTCCATTTTTCCTAATCTTTCCTCGCCAATGTTTGGGAACTTCAAAAATAGCAGTAAATCTTAATAAGCTAGCATTGGCATTATGAGCTTCTTGGAAATGTGCTGTTTGTAACCTTTAGTTATGTTGCTCATATGTTCTCTGATTCTTATATACCAGCGGTTCCCAAACTGTGTGCCGTGGTACCCCAGAGTGCACCGACAGGCACACGGGGTGCCGCGTAATGTTTCCCCGGTGCTATGATTATAGTATCGGGGAAACATTACTGCTGAACAGGGTCCCTTTAAGACTACGACCGGGGACCTGTAATGTCAGCCGGCTGGGAGGAAGTGACAGCCTGTCACTTCCTCCCAGTGTTATGCGTGTGTGTATGTATGAGAGTGTGTGTATGTATAAGAGTGTGTGTGAATGTATGTATGTGTGTGTGTGTGTATGTATGAGTGAGTGTGTGTGCGCGTGTATGTATGAGTGTGTGTGTGTATGTATGAGTGTGTCAGTGTGTGCATCTTTGTGTGTGTGTGTCAGGTTGTGCATCTGTGTGTGTGTGTCAGAGTGTGCATGTATGTGTGTGTGTCAGGTTGTGCATCTTTGTGTGTGTATATATGTCAGTGTGCTTCTGTGTCAGTGTGTGTCTGTGTGTGTGCACACATCTGTGTGTCAGGATATGTGTATGTGCATCTGTGTGTCATTGTGTGTGTTTTTATGTCAGTGTGTGTATCTGTATCATGGTGTGTGCATGTATCAATGTTTGTGAGTGTCAGGGTGCGTGTTTGCATATATATCGGTGTATGCGTGAGTTTAGGTGTTTGTATGTGTTAGTGTGTATCTATGTGTGTGTACATGTCGGTGTCTATATGAATTTGTGTGTCTGTATATCTGTGTAAGTATGTATGTATGTATGTGATAGTGTATGTGCATACATTTAAGCAGTCATACACCAGCACAATATTCAAACACACTCCTGCAATCTAACACAAATATTACATACAAGCACATCCGTGCATTCAAATTCCAAAAGGATATACAAACAGACCCCTTCACTCAAACACAAATACTACACACAAATGTACACCCGCATTTAAAAGTGAACATAACATTCAAACACACCCCTGCAATCAAACGCAAACATTACATACAAACACTAGACATGTGCAATTCGTTTTGTTCCGAATGTCAATTCGGAAGAATTTCGGGCAATTCGGACATTCGGATAATTCCGAATGTCCGAATAGCTGAATTGCCGAAGTTCCGAAGCACAGAATTGCTGAAGTACTAATATGCCCAGTGGAAGAATGAAGAATGTTACACTGTATACCAGTTTAAATAAAAAGTATACAAACGTAGCCAGAATTCAGCTGTAAGCTTTTGCAATAATTACAACAATCAAGTAACACATTCATATAAAATGTAAGTTACTTAGCCAGTCAATGGACGGGGAATGAATAAGTAGATAATTCCCTAATTCCCACGGTATTAGGGAGCTATCTACCAAAAGGCTGAAAGACCTAAAAAAAAAAAATTCCCACGCTGTGTAATTTGACTCATAACTCTCTGATTGGTTGCTTTCAATCAACCAACCAGAGTATTGTTATGAGTCAAATTACACAGTGTGGGGAAAAAAGAACTTTCCCACGCTGTGTAAAATGACATAGAGCACTCTGATTGGTTGGATTTGTCAGTCTCTTCATTTACCTGTCAGAGCACTCTGATTGGATGGCTTAAACCAACCAACCAGAGTACTCTAAGCCTAATTGCAGGACGGGGCAAGGCTTTTTAAGCCTCCCCCTCCCTGCGGAACACAGTCTGCACGGTACCCTCCATAGGTGAAGATGGTTTATTTTTTCAGCATTGGGGATTTTTTTCGTCTGATTTTTTGCGCTCTGGGTTTTTTTTTTGTTTTTTTTTCAAAGCGCGAGGTTATTATGGTTTTTTATTTGGCCTTTTTTGGGGCTGAAAAAAGAAGATTTTAGAAAAAAGAAGACATCAAATGGCTGCTCACTGTTTACTAGACTTGCCCCTACTCGCGGTATAGCTAGTAGGGGCAGAATTTACTAATACTAAGTAATCTTAACTTAGTATTAGTAAATTTGACTGAAAGACCAATTTAGGTCTTTCAGCCTTTTGGTAGATAGCTCTCTAATACCGTGGGAATTAGGGAGTTATCTACTAAGCGGCTGCAAGAGAACATCTGAAGTGCTGAAGTTCCGAAGTTCCGAAGTGCAGATACCGAATTTCGGAATGCCGAGCCGAACCGAACCGAATATTTTCCCCATGCACAACCCTAACAAACACACCTCCCTACTAAAAAACTAAAACTATATACAAGCATCTCTTCAAACACCAACACTATAAATTACACTATAGTGCCAGTAAATGCCGCAGCGCTGTACAGATATACAACCTAGAAATTTTGACGTGAGGTGCCTTGGAAAAATATTGAAATATTAAGGGTGCCATGAACCTAGAAAGTTTGGGAACCACTGTTATATACAGTTTCCTTTTTGTTTGTCCCACATACTGTAAGCTGCATGGGCATTGTAAGACATAGACCCTCAATCTCTGACATGTTAGAAAATCTTTAATTGAAAAATATTTTTGGGAATAGTTAGAAATGATTTTTTGGATTCCTTTCACTGATTGTTTTGTGCAAGCTACACATTTAATACACGGGAAGAAACCTTTTATTTTCCTTTGCTTCTTCTTTGTCGGAATGTTATGACTTCCTATTAACGTCTGTTTATATTCGGAGCTCCCCTAAAAATGATTCTGGGTTTTTCTGGTAAAAAAAAAAAAAGGTCCTTAAGAACCTTTAAAAAAAAGTCCTTTAAAATGTATCATTTTTTTAAAAGGTGTCAATGCTTTCTAATCACTTTCTTCAGACACAAGTTTTCTTTGTTGTAGTCAAGTATTATAGGTGAAAGTATTTTCTTCTTGTCCTTCAATGGCTTGTTTATTTTTTCAACATCATATGTCTCTCAAGCTTATCCACCTTCTGCTTAGTTCAGAAGGATCTTTTTTTTTTTCCTCTATTAATTTTTTTGAATTCTCTCTGCTTGTTGGTGGTACATATCATAATCTGTACAGTTACACCTTATCCTCCGAAGGTCATTAAAAGGAACATTTTTTAACCAAGCAGGATGATTAAAGCTATTTTTCAAAATGAAACTGTTGACACCTACAACCTTACAAAATGAGTTTTTATTTGTCCATTTTTAATATAAATCATCAGATTAAGGAATCCAACTGACCTCTTGCTGTATGTTGTATTCAAACGCACGCACCAGAAGTTTTTGTTCCGGGATTGTAGACACTGTTTCAAAATATCTTGTTTTTCTTACCAGATAAAAAAAAAAAAGATGTTGTCAATATCTCTCCTATAATGGATGATGTTGTTACTCCATGTTTGCTCTTTCCAAATGTGTTGTTCCTCCCAGTCTCCCATGAATAAATTTGCAAAACTGGGGGCAAATTTGGTCCCCATCATTGTCCCTGTCTTCTGGAGGTAATGATTACCGTCAAATCAGAAGTAATTATTCTTGAGGATGAACAAGAAATTTGATCGTCTTTCGACTCTTTCGTTTTTCTTAAGGCATTTCTTACGTCTTCTTCTTTCTTTTTATGAATCCCCAGTTCTTATATATATTTATACTAGTTTTTTTTTGTTTATACCAGTTTTAGGAAGCGCAGATAAATTTTTATTCTTTTTGTTTATGTGAGGTGTATTAAAGGGCTGTTTATGTACAGTATAAATTCATTGACAAACTAAAAACTCAGAATATTAGATGAAACAGCAAGACACAATATAAACCCCCTTTGACTCTGAGCATATTCCCAGATCAATAATGCACGTTACGGTTTGTCTTATTGCTATCGTCCTCTGTAATGTAATATGCATTGTGTGAGTGGAAAAAAAGTGCACCGCAGCAATAAAACCCAAAACTGCACCCACATGGGTGCCAAGCCATGCATAAGGTATTTGGTGCCTGTCACTCACTCAGACACAGAACATACATACAATTACACTATCAAAAACATACACTATTATAAGTGTTAATTTCTGTTGTTTCATTGCTTCAAGCTTAATGAATAACTATTATAAGAATAAGTTTTTAAAAAAAAACATGAATTTGTATTGTCTGAGAATAAATATGTGATCTAAAACTTTATGTGAGATTCTAGGTGATCATATCGAGGGTGACCTGCCTGCTGATCCCATGCTGCCCATGAGTGACTTGCACACACCCAAGGAGATTTTCCTGATATTTGGGCAACTGGCAAAACCCAATTAGCCAGAAAATGTTATAGCTGTTACTATTGTATTGAAACCATCAGCCCAGCCTCTAATACAGACACTAGGGGGATGTCTGCTACTTTTCAAATAAACTACATCTTTAAGTAGCAGTAGACATGGACTATTTTTACTACAATGTAAATGTGGCAAAGGAATTCTAATTGAATTTTGCCTTTGAATAAAAAGATACAGAACAGACACAGAAGCCTCGACTTAACTGTCCCAGGCTGACTCAGGGACACCCAGAGACTGGATCTATTTTTGTTGGACAGTTGAGCGAGGATTTAGCACTAGACATTCACACAATTGCCTCTGTGCTGGGATGATTTATTGATTAATAGCCTTATCGGACAATAATATGTTGAATAATCTGTTTCACTGCTGCAGTGTGGATATAAAGTTATTAAAGGACCACTCTAGGCACCCAGACCACTTCAGCTTAATGAAGTGGTCTGGGTGCCAGGTCCTTCTAGGCTTAACCCATTTTTTCATAATTATAGCAGTTTCAGAGAAACTGCTATAATTATGAATGGGTTAAGCTCTTTCTGGTTCTCAGTGGCTGTCTCATTGACAGCCACTAGAGGCGCTTGCGTGCTTCTCACTGTGATTTTCACAGTGAGAGCACGCCAGCTTCCATAGGCAAGCATTGTAAATGCTTCCTATGCGACGGGCTGAATGCGCGCGCAGCTCTTGCCGCGCGTGCGCATTCAGCCGGCGGGGAGGATCGGAGGCGGAGAGGAGGAGGAGAGCTCTCCGCCCAGCGCTGGAAAAAGGTAAGTTTTACCCCTTTCCCCTTCCAGAGCCGGGCGGGAGGGGGTCCCTGAGGGTGGGGGCACCCTCAGTGCACTATAGTGCCAGGAAAACGAGTATGTTTTCCTGGCACTATAGTGGTCCTTTAAGGAAAAGAGTCTTGCAATGCCCAGCCACAAATGGAATTTGTGGGATGTTTATTTCAATGACTTTGCAAACTGTCTCCAGAAAGGATGGATGCCATCCATAAAATTTGCTGGCAAAAAACAAAAGTATTGACAGCTGTTTTGAGATGTGGCCACTTCTCACAAAAAAAAGACTTTATGAATATCTGACATGATACAGTTGCAAGAAAAAGCATGTGAACCCCTTTGAATGATATGGATTTCTGCACAAATTGGTCATAAAATGTGATCTGATCATCATTTAAGTCACAACAACAGACAATCACAGTCTGCCTAAACTAATAACACACAAAGAATGAAATGTTGCCATGTTTTTATTGAACACACCATGTAAACATTCACAGTGCAGGTGGAAAAAGTATGTGAACCCCTAGACGAATGACATCTCCAAGAGCTAATTGGATTGAGATGTCAGCCAACTCGAGTCCAATCAATGAGATGAGATTGGAGGTGTTGGTTACAGCTGCCCTGCCCTATAAAAAACACACACCAGTTCTGGGTTTGCTTTTCACAAGAAGCATTGCCTGATGTGAATGATGCCTCGCACAAAAGAGCTCTCAGAAGACCTACGATTAAGAATTGTTGACTTGCATAAAGCTGGAAAGGGTTATAAAAGTATCTCCAAAAGCCTTGCTGTTCATCAGTCCATGGTAAGACAAATTGTCTATAAATGGAGAAAGTTCAGCACTGCTGCTACTCTCCCTAGGAGTGGCCGTCCTGTAAAGATGACTGTAAGAGCACAGCGCAGACTGCTCAATGAGGTGAAGAAGAATCCTAGAGTGTCAGCTAAAGACTTACAAAAGTCACTGGCAAATGCTTACATCCCTGTTAGCGAATCTACAATACGTAAAACACTAAACAAGAATGGATTTCATGGGAGGATACCACAGAGGAAGCCACTGCTGTCCAAACAAAACATTGCTGCACGTTTACAGTTTGCACAAGAGCACCTGGATGTTCCACAGCAGTACTGGCAAAATATTCTGTGGACAGATGAAACCAAAGTTGAGTTGTTTGGAAGAAACACACAACACTATGTGTGGCGAAAAAAAGGCACAGCACACCAACATCAAAACCTCATCCCAACTGTGAAGTATGGTGGTGGGGGCATCATGGTTTGGGGCTGCTTTGCTGCGTCAGGGCCTGGACAGATTGCTATCATCGAAGGAAAAATTAATTCCCAAGTTTATCAAGACATTTTGCAGGAGAACTTAAGGCCCTCTGTCTACCAGCTGAAGCTCAACAGAAGATGGGTGTTGCAACAGGACAATGACCCAAAGCATAGAAGTAAATCAACAACAGAATGGCTTAAACAGAAGAAAATACACCTTCTGAAGTGGCCCAGTCAGAGTCCTGACCTCAACCCGATTGAGATGCTGTGGCATGACCTCAAGAAAGCGATTCACACCAGACATCCCAAGAATATTGCTGAACTGAAACAGTTCTGTAAAGAGGAATGGTCAAGAATTACTCCTGACCGTTGTGCACGTCTGATCTGCACCTACAGGAAACGTTTGGTTGAAGTTATTGCTGCCAAAGGAGGTTCAACCAGTTATTAAATCCAAGGGTTCACATACTTTTTCCACCTGCACTGTGAATGTTTACATGGTGTGTTCAATAAAAACATGGCAATATTTCATTCTTTGTGTGTTATTAGTTTAAGCAGACTGTGATTGTCTATTGTTGTGACTTAGATGATGATCAGATCACATTTTATGACCAGAAATCCATATCATTCCAAAGGGTTCACATACTTTTTCTTGCAACTGTAATTTGGATGCCATTCTGTTTATTTACCTCCTTCAGTGATAGCATTGTTTTTCCTATATACTAACATTTCTCCCTACAGGAATAGCGAGTGACTGCTACTGACCCCAGACCTCCTGTCTTAATATAGACTGAACTAATATTTAAACCCAGAATGATATGAGCCATCTAGCATTGCAATAAATATTTCTCATAAAATGAAAAAAATATATATGGTTAGTTGCAATTTTGGTTTTAATTTATAAAAGTGGCAATTCCTATTGAATTCGGTACTCTTTGCAAAATATAAAAAGAGGGCACATTCATCACTCATAAAGCAGTGTTCCCCAATCCAGTCCTCGTGGACCACCAACAGTCCAGGATTTAAGTATTTCCCTGATTTATTCCAATGGAGATACTGACAAAACCTGAACCTCTGGTGGTCCATGAGGACTGGGCTGGGGAACACTGCTCTAGAGGTCTGGAGTGTCTCTCTTTTTTTTTTAATAAATTTTTTTATTTTGTATAAAGAATGAGCAGTACAGATTGAACGGAGCTATAACCTTGTGGACACGCAGGTCCTATATGAAGGTACAAATATTTAACATTTTACAAGTATCATGAGTAGCACATGGGTGTGTATTTGTATGTTTAAGTCGTGTCTATTATCTCAAAATTCATTGTTGCGGTTGTCGGGTGTCTGGTGTAGACTTGGTAATGCATTATTCGTTAGCAAGTAATGTGGCGTCCGTTAGTGAGGCTAATTACAGCCTCTCCAGGAGTGCAGGTTTCTTTCCTTTCGTCGTGTACTGTCTGAGTGCACGTAATCACGTTGATATTGATGCGCAGTCTCTGACATAAGTGAATCCGGTGTGTCCCTTGTGTGGCGGAACCAACCTCGCCACTGTCCACTGGAGAGGCCTGCTTGCTCGTCTGCTCCCTTTAGACTATGGGCCTGCATTTTAAACTTTTATTTTACCGGCAGAAAGGTTTATTCGTGCCTTTCTGCGGACTGTTAAAGCCATGCTACCCCAGATAGCTATGCCATGGAGCCCAGCCGTATACTGAAAGACTGTATGAAAGACTTTGGCTCCATGGCGATTGAACTGTATGTATGTGATCTGAGCGCCATTCGGTAATAATGTGCGCTCAGATCTAAGCTATCTGGGGATATGTAGAATGTCTATGTTTTATGGAATAAATGTCACTGTATGTAATTTTATGTCTTTTATTGTATTGTTACTGCCATGTGGTTAATGGAGTTTTGCCTCTGTCCTGGGAGATAAGTGGATTACTTCACAATTATCTCCAGGACAGAGAGGAGGGATTGTGATGTAATTGTGGGTGTGTTTTACAGTTCTCCTGTAAACGATTGGTTGTACTGTGTCCCACCCTGTGGGATGTCCCCTTGCATGGGGACTTGCATAAAAGCCAGTGTGTGGCCATTACAGAGAGTTCCTGCTTAACCCTCAAAGTGAAGTGTCGTCTCATTATTGGGGGAGGATTTAGTGTATGCTGTTCCAGTTTGACTGCTAGGAGTGTAAACCTATTTGCATGTTTTTTCCTATTCGGCTGTTTCCAGTATTCGTGTGTTTGCAGTTCGGGAGAGTGGTGATTGCAGTAGCTGTCTGTGCATCTGAAAAAAGGGGAATATCGCCTAAATGGGTTTTTAACCTCTTGTGGGCAAAACGGTCCGTTACACCTTGTTTCTGCTTATCTATCAGTCCCTGTCTCAGGGTTTGCTATACTATCGTTTTTTGCGTTGTCGTATTCTCGGGCCGTCATTTTGCTGGTTTTATTAGTTGCGGTCTTTACATGGTCTTGGAACTGGTGATTCGTCCTGAGTATGGGTGGTGTTAGCGTAGGGTGTGAGTGCGATCTCAGTGTGTATGGTCACGTCCGGTGTGTGATATGCCATTTGGTACTGTCGTTGTCGTTTGTCGTTTGTTTGTTGTCGTTTGTCGCGAAGCGTATGGAGTCTTGGTTATACAGTAGTCTATCCAAGTGCAGTGCGAGTGTCTGTTAGAATAGAGATGTAGGATAGAAGGGGAGTAGATCAGGTGAGAAAGGTGAGGAAGAAATAGGGGTGGTAAGGGGGAGGGAGTGGTGGGGGTGTCTTGCCCTGCTCCTCCGCGCTGTCCAGAAGCCGCGGCCCGGCCCCATATGCCGGTCCCCCTGCAGGCACCCCACCCTCGCCTGGGCGGTCCAGCTATCCTCCGTCTATAGGCCCCTAGAGACATATACGAACCATGGTATGGAGTGTCTCTTTAACCCTCACTTTTGCAATTCATATTTTATTTGCCACAATTTATGTTCAGTGAATAACTTTGGTAATAATGCACTGAGGGGGGATTTTTTTAATTTATTTTTTCTGCACCTTTGTAAAATAGGTGCAAGAGACATTTTAACTTGTGGTTACCATGTCAGCGTTCCGTTCTTTGTAGATTTCTTAAATGCAAAGAACGTTGAGATAAGAACCAACTGGCCTAAAAAATCTTCCCATTCATCATCTCAGATGCACATCCTCTGTAATTAATTCTATTTCCTGCTCAGGAAATCCGTGTGTCAGCCCTCTGCATTCTTGAATTCCCCGAATGCGTCCTTTTTACATCACAATGTAGAGTTCAGAGACAGCATGCACAGAGTAGCTTAATACAGTCTAAATATATTAGGTAACCGGAGACATTTAGTTATTATTTAAATCAAAATGTATACTAGGTTTTACTTTTCGGAAGAACATTCAATCATTATTACAGTATGTGAGCAAATAATCTGGGAAGCGTATACAGCAAAAGGCACATGATAAATGACACAATTTTTTTTTTATTATTTTTTTTTTCTCAGACACACAATTGGATAATTTTTTCCAATCCATGAATTGGGGTGAACTGAAAGCTGTATTGAAGAGTTTTTACAACTCTTTTATTTTTTACTTAGAATTGGAAATTCTGTTATCAATTGCCAATAGTGTTAGTGTTTAATAAGAAACACCGCTGCGTCCTATTTGATTGGCCACCTAGGAGCAACATGCGCAAACCTTGTGCACAGCATTTTATTTAACTTTCAAACAAACCAAGTTATTGTAATATCTTGAATAATAGTCGTGGGAATATTAGTATAATAGTATTTTAATAATAATAAAATTCAGTTTCTGCACCAGAAATCTTCTGTGCAGCCCCTGACAAAATAGGCATGTTTCTGAAAGAATTGCAAAGTAACAGGTTTTCATTGTGTGTGTTCTATTTCTATTTTCAACTAAATTAAATATCGGGTATTAGGAATAATATCTCATGCCTCCCAACACTTCAGATGGACACAGAAGAATATTTTAATTTTAGGGGTGTGAGTGGATAGCCAGGGGCAGGGTTGCTCTGAGAAATTTTTGGTGACTTACTAACAACAATTTATACAACTAAAATATAATTTAGAATAAGAGCTATTTATCATATTTACAGAGACTGTAAATTGCTGTGTCACTATTGCTATGGAGGTCTGGTATAAATTTATAGACACCAAGAATAATGTGCTACTACCAAAGATGGGCATTAAAATGGACAGAGGGATTTGGGCCCAGCATAGGGACTATCCTTCTTAAATAGGCCCACTTGGGACGTATGAAATCTGAGTGATAAAACTGAGACTAAGTTAGCTAATTTGGAATAAATCTCCATCTCAATTATAGCTACAGTTTAGCTATTATAGACTAATTTTTGCCATTCAGATTTAATTCACTAATATTTTTACTGTAGTAACTAACTGTGCGTGATGTCTCTTAAAAGGTCCATTTCCTTTGGCACTAGAAAATAACAGCGAGATCCAAATTATTCAGTAATAGAACACATTAGGGTGGGGTTTGTAAAGCACAATTATAAATCAAATCATGAAATTAATTAGCCACACTTGGGCAAAAACCCGAGGACAAAGGACTTTTTCACCACTGGAGGGCAGCACTGCTTCAAAATTATAGTTCATTTATCATGCATTATGTGCCAAATACTTAGAACCATTAGTATTTTTTTAGAATTAATAATACTTTTTATAATTTGATACATTTTTCACATAGGTGGAAAAATGCAAACATTGTAAGATTTTCTGTGAGGAGTAATCAGATGATTTTGCTTTTTTAATATTCCACTTTAGCATGATAAAATTGGGTACAATCCTTGAAAGAAACATGCCAACATTATAAATAAATACATGTATTTATTTAGTAAATATATTTAGATTATTAAATCCTCAGTAAAGCATGCAGGCACCAAGTGCAGCTCAATGCATCAGTCACAGTCAAGCCATTTTTTTTAAAACAGTGAAGTCCTGTTCAAGAATATTAACAAAACAGCAAACACTAATTTATCAGCGGATTGTGGTTAGTATATTCACAGGTGGGAATCGACAAATATATAATGACTTCACCCCCGAGAGATGTGCACTCTTTATGCTCACTGAGTTGAAAAGGAAAAAGTACATCCAAAAGTAGGGTAGAGAAAGGAAACCAAAGAAATGAAGGAGGAAAGAAAGTCCTCTTTTGGTCCACCTCATCTTGTATAGTTTTTCAAACTTTTTTTCCCAATTTTTCAAGCAGCCCTCAAAGTCCCTGAATAAGTGCCTGAAAGTCAGCAGTCACCATTGTGTTGATTCAATGGTCCAAATTGTCACGTACATTTGTGTGCGGCCGATCGCTACCTAGCTGTGGTGAAGGGACTTGTGTACTTTAATGAAGCTATGAGCTATACCATGTAAGGACACCCAAGATGGGCAGGTCATAGCAGAGAAGTCAGACAAATCGCGGTCCATTGGAGAAGGAACTAGCAACCCACTCCAGTAACTTTGCTAAGATAACTATATGGACAAGCACAACCAGAGACATAACGATATGGCACTGGAAGATGAGCCCCTCAGGTCAGAAGGTGCCTACCACATTACTGAGGAAGAGCAGATGGCGAGTACGAGTAGCACCAGATCTAATTAAGTATTTGACCAACTGTGGATGTGTTTGGAGGGGAAAGGAAAGTCCACTGCTGCAAAGAACAATTTAACATAGGAACCTGGAATTTAGAACTATGAACCAAGGCAAATTGGATGTGATCAAACATGAGATGACAAGGTTAAACATTGATATCCTGGGAATTAGTGAACTCAAATGGACTGGAATGGGACATTTCACATCAGACAACCATCACATCTTCTACTGTGATCAAGAATCCCGCAGAAGAAATGGAGTAGCCATCATAGTAAATCATTGGGTGGGCAAAGCAGTGCTCGGCTACAACCCAATAAATGACAGAATGATTTCAATTCAAATTCAAGGCAAGCCATTTAACATCACAGTGATCCAAGTTCATGCTCCAACCATGGATGCTAAAGAGGCTGAAATTGTCCAGTTCTATGAAGATATTCAACAATATCTTCATAGAACTAGACAATTTCATCAATAGTATAATCTATTATTTGTGCTAAAAAAAAAAAATCATTACCTGCAGATCGTATAAGTTTCATTTAAGATTTAACAATAATGGGTGCACATAACTTCACGTGTGGTCACCTACTCCTAACTGACAAAGGCAACACTCAGCAATGCATGAGTCATTCGTCATCGGCAGGAGGCAACCATTCCCACCCATTTCCAACAACTATACATGTCATTTTTCCTGTGAAAAGTAATTAATTAACTTTAGTTCCATACATTTGTTAAATCCTCAGCTAGCATTATATACAGATGACCTTAGTACTGAAATAGCAAATTTTCACGTTTATTAAACACGGATCTTTCACATTCAAAACGTATAAAACCAAACATTCTCCGAAGGTCAATATAATGTAATCTAGAACCATTAGCAAATGCATAGGTTAAATTCTATTCTTTCCTTCTTGTAAGTGTCTGTGGTCACATGGGAACACGTGGATATTGCATGTATCCCAGCGGTACTCCAAAGTGTATATCACAGAACTAAAGGTAGAAGAAAATATCTGATAAAGCATAATCTTGAAAAATAAAGATTTTTTTTTTTAATAACACCAGAATCTTGCCCTTCTCCCATCTCAGGTACTTTTTATCAACAGGAAGAGAAAAATTATTAGCAAACAAGAAGACCTAGGTTGTCTCAGCATGCGCAGTTTAATATTATATATATAAAACTTTTAATGTGCGAATGATCATCTCATCCTTTAAAAGTAGTGAGACTCGATGTAACAGAAATAACGTGTAAACTGCCTGAATGATACTGCGGCTTCTGCGCAAGCCATATAACTGCAATGCATAATTATATCTGTCATTGACAAAATAAAAAATAAAGAATTATAAAAAAAAAAAAAGTAGTGAGACTAAGGCTATCTACTGTAATGGAAATATTTTCTTGTTTCAAAATGTATTACATAAATAAAGCATTAAAAAATAAGTGGTAAATCCACCATTGTCGTGTCTCTATGTCTTTAATAATCCACGACCAACCACATTTTGACGGTTTTATCTGGCTACTTTGTAACAGTACTAAACGATTGTGCAGGAGATAAGAGTTTCAAACATACAATAAAAAAATATACATATTTATTTCAAAAGTCAACTTATATCAGAAGTGTATTTCAATAAAAAAAAAAATGAAATTCACTTTAGATTCTGAGAACTTACACTTCATAGTGAATAACCACGAGTTCGCATTAACAAACAGGAAATACAATTGTTAGTTCTAATGAAACACTTTTTAAATTATTATTATTACTTCTGGGGGAACATTGTATCTAACAAAATGGTATGACACTCTAGTGTTAGGAATACATGTTCCTTTGCATTTATTTATATGGCGCCAGCATATTCCGTAGTGCTGTGCAGTATGTAAACAACACAAACACTTCATTCTAACAAAACATGGGTGACATACTGGAATGGTAGGTGAGGGGGGCCGGCCCTAACAAGCTTACACTTTTAGAGTGTTCCTTTAACATCCACAAAAAGGATACATGCTCCATCATTTTTATTATAGACGTACCTCAAAAACCTCTTCTGTTTTTTGAAGTTGTCATGGTGGTAGGAGTCTTGATGTGCAGTGTTTGAGCTTGAAACTCTGCACATCCAGAGTTATTTTTAATTGTGTGCCAGTGCTAGTTAGAGCCCTGACACACGTTACTTAGGCAGCCCAGAACTCTGCCTAATGTTAATTCTGTGCATATTTTATGTCTGCCGTCGGCACGCACTGCACTCTGGCAACAGACATTATCTGGCACTATAGTGGTCCTTCAAGCATTTTTGGGGAAGAGGGGGTGGGGAGACCTACAAAATAATTCCAATAGGGCATTATTCAAATGTTACCACATATTAGGACATTCACTTTTAAATATTTTGTAATAAAGGTTTATATTTTTACAACAATATATGCAGTGCTTTTATATTGCATACATGCAAGACAAATTGTATATGGAGATACATACATCAAATGCACAAAAAGAGTATAAACAAAACAAAAAAAAGTTTAGTTTATGGTAACAACAGTACAATTACTTTACTATATCGTTTTTTTCCTTGTGTAGTTAACAGTTAACTTTTTGGACTGAAAAAAATTTTTTAAAGAAATTAGACATTCTATTGGTAAATAGCTTTGCCTACTTACAGTTTCACATTACATTCATTATTTAATGTTGATAATAAAATTATCTACTGTTTTCAACCTCTATCTATTAACCCCTTCCATGCACAATAATTGTAATTTCCAGGAACTGCCCTGTCCCAGGAGAGAGGGTAAAAGTGTGGAGGAAGAAATGCAGCGGACACTTCACACAGTGATGGGTTAACTTTAATCTCAGTCTGTACAGGAGGAGGAGAGATATTTTTGCACAAGGAAAAAAAAAAACAGGATGAGATGTTATCTGTCCATGGCCTATATAAACAGATGTCATAAGGGGTTATCTGCACATGTCTGGATTATGTTAGATTTAGAGTGTGGCCTTGCTCAGTTTAGAAATAAGGTCCCAACACCTTTACGCCTAAAACTCATCATTTCACCTGAGTCAGAAGCAAAACAGAAGTGTCAAATTATTGCCTCTTATTTAATATTCTTTGCAGAATTTATGGCTAAGGTAAATATTAAACTGGATATTTTATGGTTTATTCACACGTGTAAATTGTCACTACTTTAACTTTAAATATTAGTCACAATACTCAACATGGAAAATCTCTCCAAGTAGTGGTTATGGTGCCGGAAGTGCCCTTCTCCCCCGGCCCCCTTCCTATGTAGGTAGGTTATATAGATTTGAATTCTTACATGGGGCTATTTCCGGCCTCCTCTCCTCCACTCTGGAGAGCAAGAAGCTCTCTACAGATAGATTTCCTGAGTTATGTCCTGCAATGCAGATAAGCTGATCACTCACAGCCAAGTATTTAAGCCCTCCACTGCCAGGCTATGCTCAGAGAGAAAGTTTCTGGCTCTTTGAGAGGCAGTGAGCTGCTCCCAGCAGACACCATTCTAAAAAAAGTTTGATTACTTACAATGGATGGCTCCAGGACGCTGCAGTAGTTTTGGTGATTGAAGTCTTCTTTAATAGATAACTTACATATCCTGGATATCGCTTCAAAGAACACTCTAACATTAGGAATGCAAACGTGTATTTCTAACGTTTCAGAGTTAGGCTTCCTATGAAGAGTAAGGCCCCCCAGAAGTCATAAAATAATATGTTTATATCTACCTATAGTCCCCTCTCTCGTCACAGCCACCACTCATCCCCAGCTGATGTTGTCAATGATGAGGAAAGCTTTAGAGGAGCTATTGTGCAACTTCTCATAGACATTCAGTGGCTCAATGTGTTTGGCATCTCCATGCAGAACAATGAAGGACCTCTATTGCTGGACCACAATCAGGAAACTGCTCGTCAGTGTGACAGCCACTAGATGTGGCGTTAGGCAGCAGTGTAAACACTTCTGATAAGAAAAAAAAAAAAGACTACACTGATAATGTATCCATACTTTCTACCTACACCTAAAAAGCAACCCAAAAAAATCATATAATCAGTGGAGCGGTTCAAAAATCTTAAAGGATCACTACGGTGTCAGGAAAACAAAGTGGTCTATGGGTCCCCTTCCCTTGGCACTGAAGGGGTTAAAACCCATTCTGTAGCTTACTTTTATCCAGCGCCGGGCTCCCTCGGCGCTGGTGACCTCCCCCCCCCCCGCCGACGTCAGCTCCCTCTGCCAACGTCAGCGGAGCCGAATGCTCATGCACGGCAAGTGCCGTGCACGCATTCAAGCTGTCAATAGTCATAATATGCCTCCAGCGTCGCAGATGCACCTCTAGTGGCTGTCCGGAAGACACCCACTAGAGGCTGGCTTAACCCCAAATGTAAATATAGCAGTTTCTCTGAAACTGCTATGTTTGCATCTGAAGGGTTAAAACCTGGGGGAACTGGCACCCAGACTACTTCATTGAGCTGAAGTGGTCTGGGTGACTATAATGTCCCTTTAATATATATATTTAAACCATGAAAACCATCCTTTCTTCAATTCCCCACCTACCATTAAAGCGCAAGAGTGCCACAGCAAAAACAGCTAATCATATAAAACTACAAAACTCTTATCACACAGTGCGAAGTGTTGTATCCCTGATTCCCCAATCAATTAAATAAATAGTCCAGACTAATTTTCATAAAACTTTATGGATCTTACAAAGTGTTCTAGCATATCCAGTCATTAATTACTTCAGCCACATCCTGAAGAGTCATCCAGCCTGATGATGGCTGAGGCTGAAGTAATTTATGGCTGGATGCACTAGAAATGAGGCTTGAAACACAGAGGCTAATTATCGGGTTGGTGAAAACGAGGCGTGGAACTCAAATCAAGATGGCGTGAAGGGGATTTAAATATAGGATTTCAGAGACACAAACTACTGACTGAGGAAGCTTGTAACAGGTGAAACGTGTTTTAGTTACCGAGATCTCGGTTTTGTTTTAATAAGTTGGGGTTTTTATTGGTTTTTTTTATGTTTGTTATTTCAAATAAAGGAAGTGTGAACATTGCATTTTCTCACAGCAGGGACACTCTTTTTGCCCAAGAACCACTTTTACAATAAACTGTAGTAATTCTGGTGCTTAAAGTGAGCTTATAAAACAAAAGAAATCCTAATGCATCATTCCAGGTAAAAAATATTTTCTTAATACTAACAAATATACTATATTTCTACTATAAGAGAACAGTTGTGCAAAGCAAATTGCATGTCACCTAACTAAACTAAAAATATAATATCCGTTTTGGAATATTAAAGTGTTACTCAAACCAAAAAAAAAGCAGTGTTTTAAGAGCATTGTGCTATGGTAAGACAATGGACTAGCTTAATTAATGGCTGAGATTTTCCTTTGGTAGCAGGTAGAAACATAGAAACAAGAGAAACATAGAAACATAGAATGTGACGACAGATAAGAACCATTCGGCCCATCTAGTCTGCCCAATTTTCTAAATACTTTCATTAGTCCCTAGCCTTATCTTATAGTTAGGATAGCCTTATGCCTATCCCACGCATGCTTAAACTCCTTTACTAAGTTAACCTCTACCACTTCAGCTGGAAGGCTATTCCATGCATCCACTACCCTCTCAGTAACTGAAGTTTTAAGACAAAGTAGCAAATTCCTTGTAGTAAAATAATCAAACAACTTAGCTTTTTAGAGAAGGTAGTAGAATAGTCAGAGTCCGTTCCGTGTCCAGGGAGTATAGAGTTCAGAAAAGTTGGTTTGGAAGATCAAAGGTTCGGTACACAGGTAGATATCACAGGGAGATCGGATGGCACTTAGAAACAATTTGCTACAAATTGACTGAGCAATTTCAGAGCAGCCGCGGCTTCCCTTTAACGTGGCAGCGTCTGACTTCAGACTCATGGGCGGGGTCCGATTGGCGAAACCCATAAGTGACTCCAAAGGAGTTCGCCGATTGGTAATGATGATAATCTCTGATCCGAGCACTGATGTTGGCAAAATAGCGTCCAGATCCATAAAGAATTGACTAGTCACAACAGGAGTAAAGTTTTGACTGGCCGCACACAAAGTTCATGCACCAAAAGAGTTCTAGGAGAATTAGGGCTTTGGCCGGTCAAATGTCGGTAGTTCCTGTGAACAAAATAAGGGGCGCTCCCCCAGGGAGCGATTGTTTCACTTAGTCAGAGGCACCTTCCCTCCAATAAACGCTCTTATAGCTAATAGGGAAGTAGGAGAAAATCAGGGTGAAAGTTGGCCGGGAGTTGAGGTTAGCCATGGCCGGACCGGAGTTCCAGAAGAGTTGTGAGTAATTCCCGCTGAAGTCTTTGCGGCTTTCTGGACTCCAGTTACAGTCAAGGAAAAGAGTGCTCATAGTTAATTGGCCTGGAGGGGAAGTCTGTTGGTGAAATAAGTCTGTTGGTGAAAATACAGGGAATAAAACAAAGGATAAACATGATGGTGAGGGCTGCTCCTGGTATGGGCACAAATGACTGAGTGTTCCGTCACACACACATACTTACATTCATGAAAATACATACATTGGTATATACATACCCATTGGGACATATACACAGAAACACACTGTGATATATATACACACACAGACTAATACGCAAATCACTGGGTTGAGCATCTAAAGGGAGACTTCCTTCTTCTTATTGTTTATTAGTTTTATTTCTTTTGATGAAATAAATGTTTATTTTGGCATCAATATTGAATGGAGTAAGGAGTGCTTACCTTTACAACCCTAGCGGAGAGCAGCAAACTTCATCCATTTGGGACTACACCTGTTTCATTTGATGTGCCTACTACTTTTATTGATCTTGTAAGTACTTGTATTAAAGCGCAATATTTTTATATAGCAATTTTGCTCTTTTATCGCTGAAGACACATTGATTTTATGATGTGCCTACAATCAAATTAGTGTGAGCATATAATTCACACTTTTTGGTTTTATGGTGTATGTACGATACTATTCCATTAATTTTATTTTATTCCACTCTAGATACTTTGTTTTTTTTCTAATTGTTACACCACCCTGGTTTTGTTTTTTTCAAAAGATAATGAACAACACGCTGAGCTAACAAGTGTGAAAGGGCAGTCTACGAAAGTATCCTCAAGTTAGTGGTATCAACAAGGCATAAGGAGTAGGAAGATAAGGCTCAGTGGAGCAGGCTGGGCATGCCCACCACGTACAAACAGAAAAAAAGCCTAAAATCAATAATAGCACTTCCAGACATGTTCAAGGTAGAAGAGCTACGGAGAAAGTAGTGGCATAACACACATCAATGGAGACAAAAATGCCGCTGGTTGAGAGTAATAGAACAAAAAACATAAAATAAGCATTTAACACCAAACACTGTAGTGCTAGGGGATGGATACTTGTGTAAACTTGCTGCTTAGTCTGCTCAACCTATGCCACAGGACAGTCATAAGAGTCCGTCTCAGTGTCGAGAACAGATTCACCCAATGTCCCCTGCAAGTAGTGGGGATAGGCATCACATCCATTCCCACAGTTCAGTGTGTCACCCCAGGTTTTCTCATTACCTCTGGCACAGGCCAGAAAGGGAGCCAGTGTCTCCTGTCCAAGGGTCCTCTTGATCCATGCTGAAGGACCACAGGTCTGCGGGGCCTTTGGCGCACCCCACGGGTGTATGAACAGCTGGGTGGATATGGCTTTACCTGGGATGCCAGCCCTGAAGAGGGACAGCGAGCTGGAGTGGTCAGATGAAGAAGAGGTGTGCAAGCAACAGGCAACACGAGTCCAGAAATCCTGGCATATCTTGTCAAATCAGGCCTCAAAGCGTTGCACCCAATCCAGGCTCTCAGGGCTTGCTTACCCCATTGAAGGCTGTGGTGTGGCGGCCAACTTAAATCATCACAAGGTCTCAGGAGCGGCAGATGTTGAGTTTGCCACCAGAGTGTTTCCCCCACCGGTCCAAGGGCGGTGGTAACGGGGCTTCAGTATATGCTCTTTGTAATGCACGGTGCCAGGCGGGAGATTGGGTACTTCTCCCAGCCGATGGGCCGGCAATTCTGGTAGGCCGCAGGACCAGACGGTAGATTACGCTTGCGGAAATGTTTTTTCGGTGTCCCCTTTAATAGAGGCGTCTTTTGCGCTTGATTCTGAGCTGTATTAAACGGTTTATAGATAATATTATCTGATTTAAGACGTGGCCTTGTAGGAGCTCCTAGAAAGCATGTCTTGCTTGAGAGTCAGGCCTTACCCCCATTTTCTAAATCTTTAATATAATATTTTAAAGAAAGTTGAGCATCTTATGAAAAAAAGGTTAACACAAGTTATACTAGATTTTCAACGTATTATTTAAAAATTTCTAGAAAAGTGACAGTTGCCCTTTAAGCCAGCTAAAGTGTTAGAAAATGATAACATCTTGTCAAATAAGTAGATAGCTGCAGACAAATGGCTGGATACCTTTTGAGCACAGGAAGCTAATTAATTATTAAATTTATCTTAATTAGTTCAGTGTGGACATGTTGTATAAGGGCTGGATATGAATAAAAAGGAACAGGTTTGTAAAATAGATGTTTAACATTGCAGGGATTATTAACAAATTGGGGAGTAATGGTGAATTACAATATTGAAGCTAAAAATCACAGCATGATATTGATAAGGGTGGGTCTATTTAATAATGCCCTTAAAGGAACATTGCAAGAACATTAACCACTACAGCTTACTGTAGTGGTTATGGTGCCAGAAGTGTCCTGACAACCCCATCCCCAATGTAAGTCACCAAACCATTTTGGAATGTTCAGACTTCTTACTGGGGGACTGCCTCCACTGCTAATGACAGAGAAAGGTAAGATTGAGGTGACAAAGCCACTTTAAGTACAAGTCTGTTTGGTATATTAATACTAGGTATTCACGTTTTTTTCTCTTTTTGTAAATCTCCACCAAAGTCTAATTGACCATCTGCTTAAAGGGCAAAAGAGCATTACCAGCCCCGTTCCACTTAACCGTCTCTTTTTCTCCCTGCTGATGAAGAGAAGCTTTTAGCTCTCTCACATTGTTCTACCATGATTTATGATTCCAAATGCACCATTATTTCTTATTGCTTCCTTAAGAAACACAGCAGTTCATCTTCTGAGACCCTGAAACAGGAATGTTCAAAGGGTTAATGAACCAGTGAATGGTGGAGTAGCCCTTGTAAAAGCTTTCCGTAAGACAACAGAAAACTGAGAATGTTTGTTTAACCCTTTTGTCTCTAAAGAAAAAAGTTCTGGAAGACTAGTAATAAATGGTTTGGCATCAAGCCTCTTACCTAAAGAGGAATACTCACAGTGCTTAATTTAATCGACAACTAATAGATAGTCAGAAAAACAACAGACAGTCGTAAATATCCTTTATATACATCTGCCTAGGTGTCATTGTCCACCGGGTGCAGGCCAAAGGCACCTTAGCTCACTACAGATCAAAGGACTGCATCCCAGGGGTGCAATAGGACTTCTACAGTATCGCTAGTCTATCATTTTTAAATAAAGCTCAAGGTTCCATTCTGGCATGTAAAGGGCAAAACCCACACAACTTGATCCAAATATACAGAAAATGAATGTGGCATATAACCAGTCCTTAGAGTGGCCTGGGTTTAACACAAAGCCTGTAGTAAGGCCAATGTCAGGGAATCCAGAAATACACAGAAACGGAATGACAGGCCAGGTCAAGGAGTACAGAGATCAGGGAAGTGAAAGTAGCATATACCAGAAATTTCACAGTGAACAAAAGACGTGCTATCGGGAATCATAATGAGACCCCAACAGGAGAATGTGACCAGGCTTTTATAGATCTGGCATCTTTGGCCAGTCCTACACCATTCCTGCGTGCCCAGATGGTACGTGTGTGTAGATGCTGGAATGATGCTGGACTGGTTGCACCCAAATTTCAACGCTGTATTGTTTCACAATAAAAAGGCGCAGAGGAACAGCGTACTACGCTCTAATTAATACCAGAAGGAGCAAGGATCTGAAGCATTGCTCCTTAGTAATTTGCTCAGCATCAAGATTAACGCGAAAAGATTAACGAGAAAAGAATACACTCGGCGTCAAACCTGACACAAACAGGGTGCGGAGAGCTGTAAGAGGAACAAAGACGCACAGGTAACTTTGCAAATCTCATCCAAGAGGTGAGTCTGTGTAGATGCATCGGTTGCAAAGCACCCATGGGACTTACCTCACCCAAATATTAACCCAATCACGTAACCAGCGACATACCTAAAGGCTGCTATTTTAACTACCTTTTTCCACTAGCACATTAAACATAACAGTTCCCTACCCAGTAATCCACCAAGTACCTTACTAACCCATTGTCAGGGTAACTGCCATGCTTACCTGGGTTGGGGAATGTTTTCAAGAGGAGAGGGATCCTCTCCTCAGTCCTAGGCTTCCGTCCAGCGGTTCCAACGCCGGCCGTCGTGGCTCCGCCCCTTTTAATGAAGCAGCACACGAGCACCGATGTCATGACGCAAATGACGTCACGGCCCGCCAGGGTTAGGGGTAGGGTTAGGGAAACGAATTTCAGAAGTGCCGAATTGCCGAAGTCACGAATTTCAGAAGTGCCGAACCGAACCAAATTTTTTGCCCATGCATATCCCTAAAACATGCCTTTTTGACAAGTCCCAAATACGTTTTCTAGGCTACGTAATAACAGGAGAAGGGTTTGAAATGGATCTCAAGAAATTGGATTCCATAATCAAATGGCCATTACCTGATGGACTAAAAGCTATACAGAGACTTATAGGCTTCTCGAATTAATATAGAAGCTTTATTAAAGGTTTTTCGTCTATTGTTGCTCCTATAACAAGGTGTAAATCCCAAAAAGTGGTCTAATGATGCCTTGAAGGCTTTCAATTGTCTTTTGCGTCTCCTCCTATACTTGTCCACCCTGATCCCAACCTTCCTTTCTTACTCGAGGTTGATGCATCAGAGACTGGTTTCTATTCTAAAAAGCCCTCTGTCACAGAAAGAAGATATGAAATAGGAGATAGGGAACTTCTTGCTATCATTTTGGCCTTAAAGGAGTGGTGTCACCTTTTAGAAGGTACCATACACCCTGTAACTATTTTAAAGGATAATAAAAAATCATTCCTATATTGAAGAAGCCAAACCTTTGTCAGCTAGGCATGGTCGTTTGTCCCTTTTGGCTAGGTTCAATTTCATTCTCTCTTATTGACCAGGATCTAAAAACTCGAAAGCAGATGCATTATACCGACAGTTCGAACCTCTTGTGGGTCCTGAGCTGAAGGTTTCCTCTGTTGTTCCCATACAACGCATCATAGACAAAACCAGAACCAGTATCCAGTCTCCTCTTGTTTCAGATACTATAGCTAAGCAAACCTTGGCTCCACGAAATATCCCTGATGGCAAATTGTATGTCACTCCTGAACACCAGAGGGACATAGGTCTTTACCATCATGACAGCAAGATAGTGGGACATCCTGGTATACGCAAAAGCTACGAATTGATTGCTAAGGGGTTTTGGTGGCCGTCCTTACGAAAGGATATTAAAGACTATGTTTTGGCCTGCTGTGTCTGTGCTAAAATCAACCTTTCCCATATCCTTCCTTGTGGTCTACTTCAACCGCTTGACATTGTATAGTATTGGAATTGACTTCATTTTCAATCTACCCATATATGAGAAGAAAACAGTGATCTTGACTGTAGTGGACAAGTTTACCAAAATGGCACATTTTATCTCTTTGCCCAAATTTCCCTCTTCTCCTGAATTGGCCACTATCTTTGCCAAAGAGATTTTTCGTATTCATGGTTTACCTAAGGAAATAATCTCTGACAGAGGCTCCCAATTTATATGCCGATTCTGGAGGGCCTTTTGTTCCCAGATGGGGATTGCTCTTTATTTCTCATCAGCTTATTATCCATAATCCAACGGGCATCAAAGAGGACTTATCAAAAAATTGAACAGTACCTAAGATGTTTTGTATCCGCTCATCAGGATTATTGGGTTGGCTTACTTCCATGAGCTGAGTTTGAGCTGAACAGCACGGTTGCTAATGCCGAACAACATAGCCTTTTCTTCATGAATTAAGGTTTTCATCCTGTTGTTCTCCCATCGGAATTAACTTCACAAGGAATTTCCGATGGTTGACGAACATACCGAGAACCTGAGGAAAACCTGGGAACATGCTCAATAACTCCTGATTCATAAAACCTCTCTAGATAAGATATATGCCGATAAACGTAGGCTTGCTGCTCCTTTTTTTTCTGCGGGTGATAAGGTCTGGCTCAGTACTAAACATATTCGCCTAAAAGTTTTTTCTATGAAGTTTGCTCCTAGGTTTGTAGGTTTATGCATCCCCAAAGTGTTCCAAACCCTTGACTTGTAATAGATACACCTGTCAGATTATTATTCCTCCTTCTTCTGTTTAAGTGGAAGGGCAAGAAGAGGATGATGCCTCTGATGTCATGGCCCGCCAAAATGTCAGAATTTGAACATTTTAGGGGCATGGCTTCAAAATTAAAGAACCAGAATATAGAAGGCTGGTTCACCGATAGCACGCTATATTCTAGTATTGTATTCTTGGTTTTGACTTTGGCATGTTTTATCACTCTTCCTTCTGTTACCCTTTGACTTGGCTTTTGTACCCTCACTGTTCTTGACTTCTGGCTCCCCTGACCTCGGGTTGTCCCTGTTTACTCTCTGTCCTTGTGACGTCAACCCAGCCATTCTAAGGTCCAGTACACGTGACTATTCTATTATAGACGTGCATATACGGCCAAATTTCGGAAATTCAGAAATTCAGATGCTTCCGAATATATCCCAAGTGCCGAATTTCCGAAGTGCCAAATTTCGGAATGCCAAACCGAATTGATGAATTTCCGAAGTGCCAAATTTGAAAAGTGGCAAAACAGGAGAGGGTTGGGGTTAGGGGTTGGGGTAGGGGTAGGGTTAGTGGTTGGGGTAGGGTTAGGGGTAGGGTTAGTGGTTGGAGCAGAGTTAGGGTAGGGTAACCCTAACCCTATTCCTAACCCTACCCTTAACCCTACCACTAGCCCTACCCTAACCCAACCCCTACCCCTATTCTAACCCTACCCTAACCCTACTCCTAACCTAACCCTACCCTACCCCTACCACTAGCCCAACCCCTAACCCTACCTCTAACCCTACCCTAATCCTACCCCTAAGCTAACACTACCCTTAACCCTACCCTAACCCTACCCTAACCCTACTCCTAAACCAACTCTAACCCTACTCTAACCCTACCCCTAACCTAACCCTACGCCTAACCCTACCCTAACCCTAACCTAACCCTACACTTACCACAAGTCCCGAACTTTCGAAGTGCCGAAGTTCCGAACCGAAGTGCCGAAGTCTTGAATTTCGGAATGCCGAACCGAATATTTTTCCCATGTACATCCTTATTCTATTACACTCTGTGTACAGGGAGGTACAGCTCATACTCCTGTAAGAGGCCTAGGCCTAATTAACGAGTTGTTAATGCACGGTTGACTGTCTACTCAGGCACTTTGGACATGGAATGAAGGACCAGAAGTAGTCAGGGGCCCATCCGTGATTCTGTAGTAATTGGCCAGTTAAACAAATCAGCAGACCTCCCTAACTGGCTTGGCACCATTTTATTTATTGAATTTAATCTCTTTTACAGGGAACTCTCAGCTAGCTCAGTATGGTGGGTAGAGGGGTGGTGGAAAGAAGCGTTACATCCAATCCCTTGCCCCTCCACAAACTAAAACTGCATGGGAACGAGAGTGCAGACTTCTCTAAAACATGATTACAGCACTACGAGAGTACGGAAAGTAAACTGGGTGGCAAAAACACACAAGTGAGGAAAGGTATGTGTCATTTAGAAGGAAAACATTAAGTTGATGGAGAGACATGTAAGGAGTGAAGTGATAGATGAAAGTTGGTGGCATATGAGAAACGAAGCTTAGCAGAGGAAGGGACATTTTTGGAGAGAGATAGGTGAATGGGTATGCAAATAGTGAGGATGGGTAGATATGAAGTGGAAGAAAAAGCTCACAGTGTTCAATATAAATACACCACATTCACACACACACACACACACAGTGCCACAGCTACAAAGATAACCCTGCATTCACACACACTGAGATGCATATCAAATACATGCATCACACACACTACATGCCCTTTACATATACTCCTGCATTCATATACACATAATCTCATCCCAAATAGCTCTGACTTTTATGTGCATATATTTCACACGTACAATATGGAGTTTATCTACTGAAGTGAGAATTGTAGAAAAATGACAAAGGAATTGCATGTTTTAGCCCAAACTGGAAACCTCATTTAATTTTCCAGCTCAGTTATTTTGGCCTAAAAGTTTCACTTCCTTGTCAGTCTTTCAAAATTTAGTGTTAAACAAGTATTGTAGTGAAGACACAAGCTACAGCCCCAAGTTCTCCCCAAACACACACAATAATAATTACTCTTAAACAGTGAATGCACTGATGAGAATCTTACTTAAAATGCACTTTTACTTTCATATTAAGTAGCAGTAAATGAGAAAAAATTAAATTAAGTTGGTGGGATGGGGTGGGCCGAGACTCAATGGCTGAGCCCTCAGACCCAGGCATTGAGCTGTGTAAGGAGCTATAATAGCCAGCACCCGGTCACATGCCCACTCCTACCTGCTTTCAAATTATAAGTAAAATGTTTTGAAATACAAAATGTAATCTCCCAACACATCATAGTTTAATGATTAACCCAGTGGTTCCCAAACCATTCCTCAAGGCACCCTGACCAGTCCAGGATTTAGGGATTACCAAGTTGTGTGTAAGGTGATTTTTTTCTTTCTAAAAACCCCTTAGACACAACTGGGTAATCCCTAAATCCTGGACTGGCTGGGGTGCCTTGAGGCCAAACAGCCTTTGGTGAGAAAAAAAAAATCTCAAATGCAGCTTTTGTAAAAGCCTATCTATTTATGCTTAAAGTTTCAAATCCCCTGTTCTATTCACGCCAGTTTCCAGTTTAGAGAATAACCTTGTCTGACACCCTCAAAGAACAGAATGAATGAAACCAGCATAAGAAAAAAGAAATGAGCATGGTAGCAAGGAGAGTCTATTTTCAATATCATCCTGGGATTTGCACAGTAATATATGACAATCCATTAATACCTTTAGTCCTGCATTTCTCGTTGAAAAATGCTGACGCCGCTTGGCGCCAGTGAGCATTACAGTTAATAGGGTTAATCCTCAGCAGCTGTGATCTCAAGCAAGTTACCTTCAAGCAGTAAAATATTCTGAGCATGACTTTATCTAAGGCATGGAATTTCAGACCACCAACAGTCTGACCCCCCCTTACCCCCCACCTTTACTCGCTAATTATCTAAAGTATGTATAAGGTTCTTTATTAAATGTAAATGATTTTATTGAAATTCCGGCACAGTCAAAAGATATAATAAAACAGAGTAGGGACTACATTGTCTTACAGTAAAGTTTGAGGTTGATAAAACTTGAGAATAGGTGGATTTCTGTCATCTTCTCCCTGCCGTTGCTAGCGGTGAGAATTAGTATGATAATAACGTAGAACACTGATTATTCTTCTCATAGAAAAGCATTGAATAACATTTTCTATGAAAGATATCCTATTGGCAGAGAATGATGTTTGGCGCGCATGTGCTGTAAGTCTCCAAAGCTCCTCTATGAAAATGATTGCATTGCACCAGATATCATTAGAATGATGATCTGAAAGCAAGTGGAGCTGCTGCTGCAACAAGACTGGAATTTTATAACTTTTTTATGTTTCCACGGGAATGGGGGCCTGAATCTAAATGTTAACATTACAAATTAATATATTTAAAATATTTGTTTTCCTTTAAGAAAGTAATTCTTAAAAATAGATTTCTGTTATAAATCTATTTTCTTCTCCTATTTTGTTTCTGTTTGTTTTTCACAGGTAAAACAAAATGATATTGTGTTAAAATGTTATCAGATTGTTATCAAGTCTTTGGATGCATTGGGCTGGGAGAAGAAGCACTTACGTGTTATTTAAATGACTACTAGCAGACAATATCTCTGACTGCCACAGCAGTTTCTGAGTAAATGATCATTTTTTTTAAACTTTTTGCAACAATTCACATCTCTGAATATACTTGATTTTATGTATTCTAGTAGAAAATGTGTGGTGAACACCTTCCTTCAACGCCATAATTACATTTAGCCTGTGCCATAACCACTGAGCCTATTGGAGGGTAACAGTGGAAGGACTCTATGGGCATAGCCACTCTGGTGTCATTGGGAGCATTTGTAATATCAGAAAGTCAGAAGGCCTTCTTGGCCACATCCGTGCACATATTTTAATTGCATAATGAAGAAGGTGAAACTGATATCTCAAACTGAGGGAGTGGGCATTGTTTTCCAGTGGTCTGTTGTTTGTCAAACAACTTAAAAAGATATTTATAAAGGCTGGGGGAACTGTATCCATAGAATACTTTCACCATATCTAATTCAATTATTTGTATTGGTTAAGATGCTTTTAGGGTCCTTTTAAAATTATTAACCTGAAGTTTGGATTTTAGCTTTTGTACTGTGTATCCTTGCTGGTGAGGCATTTTAATGGTTCACTGGTACACACGTGTCTTTGGTGTCACCGTACTTGTATTTAATACCTTGATGGTGAAAGCATAGGCGTTTGAGAAAAAAAGGCGAAATAAAAAACCATCATACCCGTCGAACTTAAAATAAAATAAAAAATCAGAGCGCAAAAAAAAAACTTGACGAAAAAGAAAAAAAACAGACGCTAAAAAAAATAATCCATCTTCACCCATGGAGGCCTCCACGCAGAGTTCTGCACGGCAGTGGAAGGCTTATAAAGCCTTGCCCCGCCCTGCAGTTAGGCTAAGAACACTCTGATTGGTTGGTTTAAGCCAATCAGAGTACAGTTTGTCATTTTACACAGCGTGGGAAAGTTCTTTGGAATTTTCCCACGCTGTGTAATTTGACTCATAACACTCTGATTGGTGGGCTTGGAATCTAACCAATCAGAGTGCTCTGTGTCATTTTACACAGCGTGGAGGGCCAGGGGGGGAGGACAGTAGGTCCCCCCCCCCTCATTGTTATGGAGAACCTCCACCTGCCGCGCAGGGGTGGGGGCTGTGGGGGGCAATAGGTTGTTTTTTTTACAGTGAGCAGCCACTGGCTGCTCACTGTTTACTAAACATGCCCCTACTCGCGGTATAGCGAGTAGGGGCAGAATTTACTAATACTACGTAATCTTTACTTAGTATTAGTAAATGAGGCTGAAAGACTAAATGAGGTCTTCCAGCCTTTTGGTAGATAGCTCCCTCATACCGTGGGGATTAGGGAGTTATCTACTAAGCGGCTGCAAGATGCAGCCGCGGCACGAATAGGAATCGGAGTTTCATTCATTCGAATGAAATTGCGATCCGAACAAAGACCCAGATTGCATTCTAACATGAATGGAGAAACTGTTCTCATTCTGTTAAGATGCAATTCGGCAGTTTTGCCGGCGCTCTGTCTAAGTGACAGGACGTTCGGCAATACTGACAAGAGACGTTGTGGGAACAGGGAGGAAAGCTAAGGATCATGGGAAAATTGCTCTGACCACCGGAAACGAAGCACACTTTTCTCCTCCACTGGTCATAGCTGGTCATGGCGTAGGAAACCTCCAGAAGAGAAATAGTCCCTACTTAATCTGAATTTTTAAAGAAAGCAGACAGGAAGAAATGAAGAACAGATCCTGAGAGAGGGAGAGAAGAGGACTCGATTGGGGAAAGGTAAGTTCGGCATGACAGTGCTGCTTTAATCGTAATGCTTTGGCTAGGAGTCTGCTCCCGAGGATGAAGTGTGACTCTCCTTTTGCACAAGGTTCATGGACCAGAATTTTTGAATTATGAATTTCACTGATTCTTTATTCTCTAGACAGCAAAAACACCTTAACGAAAACTCCAAGCCAGATAACCCCTCTATTCTGCTGTAGTGGTCCTGGTGCAAGGAGTGCCCTAGCGCCACCCCAGTGTAAGTAGTCAAGCCTTTTTCTAATGGCTTGACTTTCATTCCTGGGTCTGCTGGACAGTGGTCACCAAAGAGAGCCAGAAGCTCTCTGAACTGCGCTAAGCTTGACAGTGCACGTCATAGCTCATAGGCTGAATGTGATGGTGCTTGGAGTGTTCCTTTAATCTTAATGAAGTTGTTTTGGTGCGTAGATGCTAACCCTCAAACAATGTAAAATATTGCTGTTTTAGACAAATAGCAGATGCTGATCCCAGGATACTGACCTAGCGCTGTAGCAAAAGTGACTTTTATGGCTTTTGTACCCTTGAAAAATTGGATGGGCGTCTAGAGGTTTATTCAAAAACACTCTCAGATTATAAATACATTTATATTGAGCCTTAGAGTCCTTTTTTAAGCTCTCACAAGGTTCTCCACTAAAGCGGAAATTTTCAAGATTGGTGAGAGAATACCAACTTTTTAGCCAAAATTGGCACTTTCTCCAGCTTTGCCCTAAATTTTACATTTCCTGATATATTTCTAACAGTTTCCTATTAAGCGAATAAACTTGTCAGCGTTATGGCTGCTTGCCTGCCTAAAATAATTATACAACATTAAAATTACTGCAATTTTTGCTTTCATCTTCTGGATCGGGGCCTGACTCTGACTGTGTTAGAATTTCACTGAAATTCCAAACCAGTCAAGAGATATACTGAGAGAAAGTAGGGACTACTTTGTCTCTGTAGATTTCCTACACCTGACACTAGACACTGGGTGGAGATAGCACCGTTAAGAAGAGTCAGTCCCCCCAGCCGTCACCAGCGAAAATCAAAAAGAGGGTGGTAATGGGATGGTATTTCTGGAAAAGAGAGAATACAAATGAAGGTTAAAATAGAGATTTGGCAGTGTTTAATTTCAGGTGAACATAATTGTGAATAAAAATAAATACATTTAAAAAAGAGACGCCCCAAATGTGGTTGAATATTTGTATTTGATCATAAAGAACTAGAAGAAGCACTAATGTGTTTAAGTGGCTGGAATGCACTCTGCGATAAGAAGGAATAAGGTGAACGGATTGCCACATGACATCCCATGGAATGATAAACCACTTATGCTTTCCCATGACTTATTTCTTTATATATAAATAGCTCTCACTGTGTGTCGTTACCCCTTGCAGTCAGTTCTGTTCTACTAAGGGTGTAACGTCTTCTGTGTTCCTTTATCTGGTATCTTGCTGGATGAAGTTATTTTTTTTCCACACAGGGTGTGATTTTCCTGTGTTCCTGTATGGGATATATTCTAACTGACCTGACTTGATCTTCTGAATTGCATGATTTCTTCAGCCTGCTAAACGTATAAATGTCCATTAATTGTCTATACTCAATCAGCATTGTGCCGTTGACCTTATATTTTGTATGGAGTTACTGTATCCTGTATCTTGGGGTAAGGAGGCTGTTCTAGATCTTGGTTGGGTCACCAAAAATCCCTCCAGCTATACAAACCTGCATTCAAGTTTCAGGAGATGTTTAGTAAGTAGAAGAACTGAAATTCAGCAATTAGTGCTACCTATCCCTAAAATATATGTTTTCATAGAGAGGACTATGTTTTTAATTAGAACGATAACAAGCTGGAATAATATATCTCCATCAACTTGTACGATTTATGGGCAGAGTTCTGAAAATTTGATGTATCAGAACTTTTCAAGTTTTTTTTTGTATTCCTGATTCAGATGCTGTGGAATTTGGCCCAAAAGTAAAATCCTGTGGAATTCCACAGGACATGAGGAACTTTATGCATTCCCAACTTATGTTATATTTTCATAGATGCACGGTCAACCTTTTTATCACAAGCATAAAATGGGCAACAGTATCCATTTTTGTTTTTGGAAGGATTCCAAATTAGGGAGTTATTCCAATCAGCTGTAAGATCAATAATAAGAAAAGGATATGAAAAAACTGGTGAGTGTAAGTGCTCAATATCTATAATTAGCAGCAAATCACCAACAAGGGGTTCTCTCCACCCTTGTGAAGTGGATAGTAAAGATAGCAGACAGGAGGTGATCAGCGCTTAAGATTATATATACATACGATACAGATGGTGTTCTTAGTATATGAATCTATAAGTACAAAGCAAGAAACAGATTATGGTGCAGTACAGTAGATGTTTGTGAAGGGAGTACAAATGGGCAAAAGTGCACACTCACACTTTTTAGAGCTGTCTTAGCTCTATTATGAAGGCCTGGACGGAATAATCCCCGTCTATGGATATAAGTGGAGGGTCTTTGGAGCTTGTTTTCAGGATTATTATTATTATTATTATATTATTATTTATATAGCGCCAGCAAATTCCATAGCGCTGTAAAATGGGTGGACTAACAGACACGTAATTGTCCAGACAAATGGACGCACAAGAACAGAGGTGTTGAGGGCCCTGCTCAATGAGCTTACATGCTAGAGGGAATGGGGTATAGTTAAACAAAGGGTATAAGTAGGGATAGTGAAATATGTTGCTAGAAAAGTATTCGCTGAGAACTTTGGTTATTTTTGACAGTTGCAGAAGAGGAGTGTTGGGGCGGGGGATGAAAACTGGCTAACAGTTTAAATTATTTGCTTTCGTGAAGAAGTGTGTTTTCAAAGATTTTTTGAAGGAGTGGAGACTGGGTGAGAGTCTAACGGAGAAGGGAAGGGAGTTCCACAGAAAAGGTGCAGCCCTGGAGAAGTCTTGGAGTCGAGCATCAGATGTACGGACAGAGGATAGACGTAGGTCTTCCAGAGAGTGCAGGGGCCTCAACGGGACATACTTGTGTATTAGGGAGGACAGGTAGGTTGGAGATGCATTATGTAGGGTCTTGTAAAAAAGCACCAGAATCTGAAATTGAGCCCTATATCTACCTGGAAGCCAATGTAGGGACTGAAAGAGGTGGGAGGCGTGGGAGGTGCGTTCAGGAAAATGAGCCTCGCCGCTGCATTCATTATAGATTGCAGCGGTGCAATCAGTCAACACGTAAGACCACTGAGAAGGGGATTGCAGTAGTCAAGGCGAGAAAGAACAACGGCATAGACCAGCACCTTAGTCGCTTCTGGTGTTAAATAGGGGCGGATGCGAGCTATGTTTTTGAGATGGAAGCAGCAGAATTTGGCGATCGACTGGACATAAGGGGTGAAGGAGAGGTCGGAGTGAAAGAGAACACCTAGGCAACGAGTCTGTGAGGTAGAGGTGATGGTGACGCCGTTGACTTGGAGGGAGGGAGACATGGGAGTAGCAACACTTGAGGGAGGAAAGACGAGAAGTTCTGTTTTGGACAGGTTGAGTTTAAGGAAGTGAGCAGGCACCCAGTTGGAAATCGCTGAGAGGCAGTCAGAGACACGAGTCAAGATGGGCGGAGAGAGATCAGGAGAAGACAGGTAGATTTGCATGTCATCTGCATATAAATGATAATGGAAGCCAAAGGAGCTGATGAGTTCCTTCCAAGGGAGGCAGTATAGATGAAGAACAGTAGGGGACCAAGGACTGAACCTTGGGGGACACCAAGAGAGAGAGGTTGGGGAGAAGAGGCAGAGCCAGTAAAGAAACACTGAAAAAATGCTGGGAGAGGTAGGAGGAGCACGAGGAGAGAGCAGTATCTCATAGACCGAGATTACAGAGAATAAGAAAAAGCTGTTGATGATTAACAGTGTCTAAGGCAGCAGAAAGATCAAGGAGAATTAGGATAGAGTAATGACCGCGAGATTTAGCAGTGATTAAATCGTTGGACACTTTGGTCACAGCTGTTTCAACAGAGTGACGAGCATGGAATCAAGACTGAAGCGGGTCAAGCAGAGAGTTGGATTCGAGGAAGTCTGTCAATCTCGCATACACAGCTCTCTCAAGGATCTTGGAGGCAAACGGTAGTAGTGATATGGGCGGTAGTTGGATGGGGAGTTGAGGTCAAGGTTGGGCTTTTTCAGAATTGGTGTTATGGTTGCATGCTTGAAGGGGGAAGGAAATGTGCCAGAGGAAAAGGAGAGATTGAAAATTTTAGTGAGAGGAAGAGCAAGAGGTGCGGATGAGATATGAGGAAATAGGATTGAGGTAACAGGTGGTGGGGCAGGAGGACCGGAGCAGAGCAGAAACCTCTTTCACTGTAATAGGTGCGAATGAACATAGAACAGTGGAGTGAGTGGGGTTGGGTGATGTAATGGAAGTTGTATTGGAAGGGGAGGGAGAGAGGTTAGAGATCTCTTCCCTGATTGTAGAAATATTCTCAGTAAAGTGAGTTGCAAAGTTTGAGGTGGACAGGATAAGGTAAGGGCTTACCTTATTCCAGCACCGGGCTCCCTCGGCGCTGGTGACCTCTCCTCCCCATTGACATCAGCTCCCGAGTGGAGCGGAATGCACATGTGCGGCAAGTGCCACGCGCGCATTCATTTGTCAGTACGACATGCATTTCTCAATGCTTTCCTATGGACGCTCTGCGTGATGGATAAGAAATTCGCATCCAGCGTCGCAGATGCGCCTCTAGCAGCTGTCAGGAGGACAGCCACTAGAGGTTGACCTAACCCCTAATGTAAACATAACAGTTGCTCTAAAACTGCAATATTTACATGTGAAGGGTTAAAACCTGAGGGAAATTGCACCCAGACCACTTCATTGAGCTGAAGTGGTCTGGGTGACAATAGTGTCCCTTTAAGATTTAACAAAAAGATAACCTTCGAGATAACGAATGCACCTGTTTCTGCTTATTTTTACTTTGTGCGACTTTAAGCTTGTAGGAGATAGCTCCGGGGATTAATGGTTATATACGTATTAAAGCCCAAGGGCCATGTATATTGTTGGAGACATGTAGGTGACTACGAACTAAAGATGAGTATTCGCTACCAATGTACATAATACAGAATTTAAACAGAAATGCAACCTAATGTACTAAAATTGCGTTGAGACCAACACAGCAGTGAAAATCTAAAGAAATCCTCAGTTCTCCAGATTAGTCTAAGCTGATTTCATCTAAGGAGCCCCCCGTAATAAAAACAGTGAAGAGTCTCAACTTGGGGACAAATTTCAGACCAGGGTGAGGAATAATAAACAAAATGTTCTGATTGGATCCCTAACTCCCGAGAGCTCATCCAACATCTATCAATTTTCATCTTTCAATTTATATACAAATGTTTTCTGAATAGTAAATAAATACTTCCTAGTTGTATTCACAAATTACAATACAATATAATAAATTCATCCACGATCGGCCACTAAACTATCCCTGGAAGACAGGAATATTTGTTCACCCTCCGTTGGAGGTTTAATTGCCTGTACAGTGATTTTTTATGTTTTCCTTGATAGAGCCTGTAGCAGTTGTTCTGTTTTTAGCTCTATATTTAGCAGTGGATTTTTTATGCAGTCTAAAAATAGATCAATTCTTATACAACATTAGCGAGTAAAAACTGTGTTTGCACCACAACGTTCTCTCGCTGTGCATTATAACTTTTTCAGATGTAGACAACCTGCGGCAGGTTACTATTGTACTACCACTCACATCCTGCTCAGTTATCCCCAATACTGGCAAAGGATGAAGTCCAACGTATTGTAGTGTCAAAGAGTCACCGTTCCCAATAAGGCACTGACAGCGCTGATACAAGGGATGTTGTGTGACACTAGACGGGGTTTGTAATATTGAACATCTGTAAAGATGTACTTGATTAATGGTAGATCTAAGTCAGGAAACACCACGCCTAACATATGTACGTGCAAGATGTGTGCCAGGTGTACCCACCCAAACCCTAAAAAGTGCCAGTTGTCCTAATTATGCTCTGATTACGTCTTTCTAGGCGCCTTTGCATGATTTTTGGTTAGCTAGTTATGTTATGATAGAAAAAAATATTACGACTATCTCTGTGTGCACGTTTGTCACTAAAGAAACAAATTTTTTAAAATAAAGTTTATATGGTTATTTTCTCCAGGTGCACACCAAAACATAACATGCTGCGCACACTTCTGCTACTTATTCGATCCCAGCATAGTGTTTGCGGACTCTGGGGAGCAAGCCGTCGTGCTGCCACTGTAGGAGTTAGAAAGTGACAATCGTCCAGCTCTGAGTCCAACTGCTAATCCTTTACTCCAATCCTGCAGCTGTTTAACAGAAAACATTATTTGGTGACAAGGAGGTGGAGAAGGAGGAGGAAACAGCTGCTAATAATGTCAGTAATAGAAATGTGAATAAACCGTGCTGACATTCTTTTCTCTTTTAGCACAAAAAAAAAAAAATGCTCTTAAATGTCTGGTTCCGGCTACATGTTATCAAAATTAATAATGACAGATTCAAAGCCATGTCTGTATATCTATGTCTGTGTGTACAAGTGATACATGTGTACTATATGCATAACCACATATCACAGATTCCAAAATGAGAATTTAGTCAATATGAGGTTTATTCACTAAAATGAAATTTAAAGAAAATACAAAGTGAATGTTTAAAGGTCATGCGTGCTTCACCCGTTGATTGGCCTTAGCAGGAGATAGTGACAGTGTATACAATGTATTACTTTGATTTTATGCTATGCCAGATGCATGCTGTATCTATGTAACTTTGGAGGTTTATTTCTGCAATGGGAATTATTTCATTTACATGAAACATGCACTTTGTTATATATAAAACATAATTATATTGTTTACATTTTGTGTCTGGTTTATTAATTTATTTAATATGATTTGCTATGTGTTTTAGTGTATTAATGTAATTCCATGTAGTTAATATATAGTATGTATTCCTGTAGGATCTATAAGGACTTAGCAGTTCACTTTTTTCCTACAGGCCTGAATGGCCATTGGGTAAACAGGGCAAATGTCTAGTTGGCCGCCGCGATGCCAATGAGCCACTGATCAAAGAATATTCCAAACCAGCTGATGCAGGAAAGTGTCAACCAGGGTCGCACTAAGGCTCTCAAAGGCCCAGGCAAGGGAGAGGGCCTGCGAGAGGTCCGGTCATATCGCTAGAGTTTAGGGCCCCTCTGGTCAGACCAGCCATTGCAATTTGAATGATGGCCGCCACGCATTCACGGTGGCCATATTTAAACCTGGAGAGAATTCTTGGCCTTGGTGGCACCCAGGCCCAGACCAGAAATTCCTCCTGTCAGCTCTGGTGTTTAGAGTGTTCCTGCGGGTTACCATCGAAACACAACGAACACTGTTTTTTAAATTTTCAAATTTCCCTTCAGCCCCTATCCCCCATTAAAGCCCCTATACCCCTATCACTGTACTACTCTACCACTACAGCCCCTATTCCCCCACTACACACCCTATTTACCCACTACAACACCTATTCTTTCACTACAGCCCCTATTTTTAAAAATAATTTCCCCTCAGACCTTGTCTTCCCATTACAGCCCATACTGTGATGGGATTCCAGCATGGTCAAAATTTAGTAGGCCAAAATCTCCACATGGCATATGCTAATTAGTACCTGATTAGAAACAGTTGGATGAGTCATCAGTGTACTGAGCATGTGTGGAAGTGGGTAATAAAATCCTTTGTCTTCAACAAGCCATGTGGTCTGCCATATAAGGTGATCCTGAATATCCTGTGTGGTGATTGGTCTGAGGAATATAGGAGGGGTTATACTGTATGGGAGGGGATATGCTGTTAACAAAACTCCTGTACACCATGTATTTGTCTCTCAGATCTTTTTGGAACAGGAGTTCATCTGAGACCCGATCGGTAATGTGAATAAAGGCCTCTTACTTCCTGAATACCTGTGTCCATCTCTCTGTGTTTGGCTCCTGCATGCTTACACGGTTACATTTCTGGTGCATTGGCAGCGGGAAGCTCATCGCACGGAAGCTGGCACAGAGATTTGAGACGGTAAACTTCTACTGTGTGGACCTCCTTTCGTCTCGGCGCCACTGGCCTTTTGTCCAGGAGATCATCAGCTTCTGCGCAGTGAGTACCGGGGTGTTCCGTCAATGAGTGTGAACCCAGGTCCAGGAACGAAGAGGTAAGATTAATACCGTTAGAGCGGTAGGCCCACAAGGGGTTTGTATTTGGAATTGGTTTGGTTGTATGGAAACTGCCCCTTCCCTCTTGAAGGAAGAAGCAAAGGCGCATTGCTTATTGGAAATTAGACGCTCTGTAGTCAGCCCATCTAATACTGTGGTTTGGGTCAGACTGAATTCTGGTGTAAATAGTTCATGTCGGACACCGGTGTCCTGTCTTGACTAGCGTATCTAGGGTGTAAATTTTGTTCGCTAGGTCGGGGAGGCCGGCGAGACTAAGCAGACTCGGTTATACATTATCGTTTGCTAGAGCTTACCCTATCTTGGCTAAGTGGTAGGCGTGTAAATTCAACCACTAGACTATTGATAGCGTAAAAAAGACTAAATGGGTACTGTGTAAATTCCGCCCACTAGTTCGCTATATGTGGTGCTTGGGCAGCGTAGACTAACCGAACCTTGGTGCAAATTGTTCGATAGTTCTCGAGCTGCTGGCCAATTAGAATAGTTGGGATTATTGTAAATATTGTTAGATATACTGTAGTTGGTGAATTGGTGAATTGGTTAAATTGTATGTGCTTCTAGAAAGCTTGAGCTCTGCCGTCTAGTGGGAGTGTAAATTGTGTGTATAACTGTATAATAGTGCACGGTACCATAACCACTAACATGTATTATAATTACTGAAATTGTGTATTGTATATAACTACTAAAAAATTGTTGGTTTATGTTATACGTGTAACACCATAACTGTTACTAATTGACCTGTGATTTAAAAAAACTGTACCATAACTACTTCATAATACCATAACTACTTCAAAATACCATAACCACTTTATAATACCATAACTACTTCAAAATATCATAACCACTTTATAATACCATAACCACTTTATAATACCATAACTACTTCAAAATAACATAACCACTGATATTACATTAACGATACTAAAATTACTGTTTAACATTGTATGTGTAACACCTTAACTATTACTAATTGATAATGTAACTCTAACACCATAATTATCTAACTGTATAATTATTACTAACCGTACCATAACCACTGACTGTAGAGATGAAATTGTTGAATGTTATGTGATCGGTTAGTTTATGTGGATTAATAGTGTGGATAGTTGTATGGTTTGATTAATAGTTACAGTGATGAGTATATATAGTGTTTGGTGAGTCTTGATTTTACTTTTGTGTGCGCGACGTCGTGATATTGTTGAGCATGTGAGGATCTTGTGTGTGCGTGCACGTGTGTGTTTGGGCATAGTAACTGTGCGATGTGGTGCTGGTGATAAGGAGATTGGTGTGACTGTTGAAACTGTGTGTATATTTGTACAGCTTTTGAATCAGACGTTCTGTTGAAATAATCTTCTGATTCACAAGGCTGTTGGCCCTTTGTCTTGTATGTTTTAAAAAATTAAATAAAAACCTTTGTAGTAGGGAGTCGCCTGTCCTGGTGGCCGCATGGCCTCCATGTGGCAGTCTTGACTTAAATTTAGTGCAGGGTGTACATGTGGCTGTAACTAGTAGACTGGAATTCTATGATCAGTTTCTATATATTGACTGTTGGAAACTGATTGTTGAAAAATTTCCTTGGTGAATTAAACTGTGTCATATGAGGAACAATGGAGCCACATGGTGGTCAGGCCTTAATTCCATCTGGTTTGGACATCCCCTCTCCCCCTTGCATCTGATTACCAACCCCCTATTCATCCTCCAGAGCCAGAGTAGCCATTCTCCCATTCTTCCTCCCAAGCTAAAACTGGTATAGCTGGTATTTGCATTCCCCCTGCTCTATTGTCCCCGCCTACCCACATACCTATCTGTTCTTTTGTTTTAAACTCTTTTATTTTTGTACTAATCCCCCCCCCCTCCACCTAATCAATGATCAATGATGGTATAAGATGGTATTTTGTCTTTTTTTAGTTACTGGATGGGCCCCTCCCAGCTTTGTCCAAAATATCCCTTTTATTAAAATACAAACTGAGATGTTTAATTTACCTTAGAACTAAAGCTTTAATCAAGCCTAGATATCAGGGTGGACAGTGATTAAAATAAGTAATAAGAAAATAAGGACATAATTAAAGTCTATCTGCTTAATTAGACTTTAGGGAGGCACTCTCCACATGGCATATGCTAATTAGTATCTGATTACAAACAGTTGGATGAGTCATCAGTGTACTGAGCATGTGTGGAAGTGGATAGTAAAATCCTTTGTCTTCAACAAGCCATGTGGTCTGCCATATAAGGTGATCCTGAATATCCTGTGTGCTGATTGGTCTGAGGAATATAGGAGGGGTTATACTGTATGGGAGGGGATATGCTGTTAACAAAAGTCCTGTACACCATGTATTTGTCTCTCAGATCTTTTTGGAACAGGAGTTCATCTGAGACCAGATCGGTAATGTGAATAAAGGCCTCTTACTTCCTGAATACCTGTGTCCATCTCTCTGTGTTTGGCTGCTACATGCTTACACTGTTACAATAACTCCTCCACTACAGCCCCAATTCCCCCATCACAGCTCTTTTTCTTTTATGAGAGAGATCCAAAATTGTGTGCACACCATTAAAATGACACTCCGGACACATAAAGCATCCTGGCTTGCAGGAGTGCGTTATATGTGAAGAGTGTGTCATCTCTTTTTAAGTTTATTACTTTTTTATTGAAGTTTCGTAATAGATTACATACAGACAATACAAATTAGCCATTAATGTGGTCAACATAACATCAATTTCCAAAGTGTGTAATCTTAATGGCAACAATACAGTACAAACGACACAACAAGTATGGGGGACCTAAATGGGCAGCCGGTTCTGGAGACCGCCTGCATGGATTAATAGAAGGCTATACATTCTATCAGGCGGTGTTTCTAATAAATGTAAGAGAGTTGGACAATCTCAAGGTGTAGCAACTAAATTCTCAATCCACTTACTTCACACTGTGTATTTTTTAGGGTTAATGCAGAATATGGAAGCAATTCCTCTCTCCATTTTGCATTGATATTTAACCCCTTCCCGACAGCGGACGAACTAGGTACATCCGACAAAAATGGTCCTTAAGAACCGCGGACGTACCTAGTACGTCTGCGGCATTCCACAATACTTACCTGATCGCCGCTGTTCCCCACCATCGATCAGTGTTGCTCCCGTTCTGGGGGGGACTGCCTGACAGCCCAGACAGTCCCCCCTCGGCAAATTAGGCCCCGCGGGCCATGTGATCACTCTGAAAGGGCGGTCACATGGATGCAATATACTATGTATATATATATATATATATCATATATATATATAATGTCATACTAAGTGTATTTTTTATTAATATAAATATATATTAATATAAAAATATACTTAGAATTAAATTACCCACGTATATATATCATAACTATATATATTGCATATATATATATATATATATATATATTATTATCAAAAATAAATAATAATTAATTAAAAATAAATTTCAAAAATGTAAAAATGTTTTTTTAAATTAAATATATATATATGTAACTTTTTCTAACTGTATTTGGATATTAATACATATAGATTTATTTATATCAAAATACACTTAGAATGAAATTATATATATATATATATATATATATATGTATATATAAATAGAAATAAATACAAAATTCATATATATGTCCATGTACATAATTACATACATAATTTCATAAATATACACGTAGACTTCAAATATATAAATATGTATGTATATTTAAATTCAACGTGCATATTTATGTAATATTTTTAAATAATTAACTAATTTTATTGATTGCAATTTGAGCGACCTGTCTGACAACCCAGGCCAAAAGTCTAGAGAATCTAATTTGCTTACACTGTATTTAACCCTGAATACTGGTTTACTCGGGAGACTTCACTGAACACAAATATTAGTGTTTCAAAATAGTAAAACCTATCACAGCGATGAAAGTGTCAGTGAAAGTTAAATTTTTTGCATTTTTCACACACAAACGGCACTTTCACTGATATAATTGTTGTGATACGTTTTACTGTTTTTAAACACTAATATTTGTGTTCAGTGATGTCTCCGGAGTATAACAGGTACAGGTTTTATAGTGTTTTTGAAAGTTACGGGGTCAAATATAAGGCTTGATATTCCGTTTTTTCACATTGAAATTTGCCAGATTGGTTATGTTGCCTTAGAGAGCGTATGGTAGCCCAGGAATGAGAATTACCCCCATGATAGTATACCATTTGCAAAAGAAGACAACCCAAATACAAATATAAATGCTAACTTTGGCCAGTGTTTGTGGCTACTAAAAAAGACTGGACATACCCCATATTGAATATGAAAATATGTACATGTAAGGTGTGATGCAGAGATTTATGACAGATAACAGTGTTACAATGTCACTATTGATACATTTTAAAAATAGATATTTTGAAACTGCAATGTCCTACTTGAACTTATAGCCCTAATACTGCAAAAAAAAAGCTACAAACATGTTAACATTGGGTATTTCTAAACTCAGCACAACATTTCTAAACTATTTAGCACAGGTGTTTTGGGGCGGTTTTAGATGCGTAACAGATTGTGGGAGTCAAAGTTAGAAAAATTGTGTGTTTTTTTTTTTGCATCATATTTTATAATTTTCTTATATTAAATTATATGATATGGGGGGGCGTGGCCTAACGCCGGAGCTGAACGGATGCATGTAGGAGCAGCTCCCGGCATCGAAATCAAAACCGGCACTAAATAAACGGCACAACAAGCGAAAAACGCTCAGGTCACCTGGGAACTGCAAGCACCATGTCCCAACGCCCCAAAAATAAAGCGGGGAAGGCAGACCGAGCCTCCTTCTTCGGCACGAAACTCGCGGCACCCAAACAGCGCGAGGGAGATGAGCTTGCGCAGCTCGGACCGCGGGAAAACTCCCCCTCACCCAAATCATCTCCCACACGACATACAGAGGATCAGCCACCTACGATGGGCGGAATCCGCGCCTTAATGTCGGAATTTTCGGACACCATTCAGAAAAACATGCAGCTGCAGATACAAGCTATGACAGCAGACCTACAGAAAGACATGCAAGAAATTGGAAACCGTACAGCTCAAATGGAGTCCAAAATGGACGAATATGTGGAGGCACACAATAGCTTGGCAGATAAAATCCAGGAATTGGATGGCATTCTGGAATCACACAGGCTAAAATTAGCTGACATGGAGGACAGGGCGAGGCGGAACAACCTGCGGTTCAGAGGAATACCGGAAACAATTCCAAACGCCGAGCTACAACACTATCTCTCAAAACTGCTCCAGAGCCTGGTACCAGAAATACATCCAGATCAACTACTAATAGATAGAGCACACAGACTGCGCAGACCGAAACATCTACCGCAAACCGCAAAGAGGAATGTAATTGCTAGAATACACTTTTTCCACGCAAAAGATAAGATCATGCGGGCCAGCAGGACCTCAGGTATGCCGAACGAATACAGCTCCATCAAGATCTTCGCGGACCTATCGGCGGATACTCTCCAATTCCGAAAATCAATGGCGCCGATTACTTCCACCCTGCGGGAGCACAATCTGAATTACAGATGGGGATTCCCTGCCAAACTCCTGATCTCCCACCAAGGGGCAATACATTCTATCATGACCCTGAAACAGGGCGCCCAAAAACTAGGAGACTGGGGGCTCCCCCAACCGGCGCCAGAGCCAGCTAAAACGAGGAGAGTGCCCAGGATGTCGCCAGAATGGACTGTCAAATGAAAGACTGGTATTCCCCTGGAACACGCGTAAATATTCTATAGATACTGTGCAAATTTAGTTGCTAAACCTCCACGTTATAGGGATGTAGCTTAATACCTCCTTAGCCATACTGCAATTGTTAAATGTTTTTGTGCATAATATAGTATAGCTCGCAATAAGCAGCATAGACTGCTGGTTAGAAGGTGACGCTGCCCAATAAGCCTTTCAATCCCCTCCCCCACGGGGGCACAAGCACGATAGAGGGATATCTTAGGCACACTAACAACTATAGCGAGGCTAAGTTTAAGAAATTGTTAAGGTTAGTTAAGTGTAGTTCATGACCTGTCAGTTTTACAATTTGGTGTTACAAGTGCTCCTTTGGTTTCATGGTGAAAGTCCACTATGAGTGAAGACCTCACCACCACTACCCCCACCAGACGTGCCTATTCACTAGGCGAGTCTCACGGCTCCACTCTTCGGAGCCGAGCTGGGTGTGTCACCAGCCAGTTCTTCCAACCCCATCCCACCCCTCCCACCGTCCTAGCCCTTTTCTCCCCCAGTCACGAACCCAAAAACCAGAACAGCAGTGCCACCGCAAATATGCAAGGCTGGCATATTGCGAAGAACCCCCAGCACCTGCAGCAATGCTGCTCAAACCTCAAAGCATCCTTTCCCTACCTATGCACCCATGGTTAAGATACTAACGTATAATGTAAAAGGACTAAACTCCCCGGGTAAACGCAGGCTGTTATTGCAGGACCTTAAAAAAGAGGAGATAGACATCGCGTGTATTCAGGAAACGCATTTCACCAAAACTCGAACCCCTGCAATCTTCACCAAACTTTATCCAACACAATATCATGCCACTTCTGACAACAAAACGAAGGGAGTCTCTATTCTCATACATAAGGCCATAGCATTTCAAGAACAAGTAGTCTCTGTAGACCCCCAGGGTTGATACATAATCCTGGTGGGTCTCTTCAATAATGTCCAATATACATTGGCCTCCGTATATTTCCCCAACACTGGATCAGAAAAATTCCTAAGACTCATACTCAAAGAGATAGATAAAATGAGACAGGGGGGATTGGTGGTGTGCGGGGATTTTAACTTTATAATATCCCCAGACTTAGACTCAACTGCACTCCCAAGAGGTACTAGGCGGGCGAGTATAGTATCCACAGGTAAAAAACTGTCCAGACTACTTACACTACATAATTTATACGATAGCTGGAGAGTACTCCACCCAAATGAACGAGATTACTCCTTCCACTCCAAGGTGCACAATACCTACACTCGCATAGACACCTACTATGTGGACCAATCCACATTAGCACAGGTAGCCAAGTGTACGATGGGAGACATAACCTGGTCAGACCACAGCCCGGTGTTCCTAGATCTGTACGATAAATTTCAGTTCAAGGGTAGAGGGAACTGGAGACTAAACGAATCCTTACTACAAGACAGAAATTACGTGGACCAAATAAGGGTCGAACTCAAAAACTACTTTCAGACAAACTCAGATGGTGAAACATCGGCCTTGACTACCTGATCGGCCCATAAAGCCGTAGTCCGTGGCTTATTTATTAGGCACTCCTCGTATCTTAAAAAGCACAGACAAGCGACTATAATGGACTGCCAAAAACAACTAGCAACTTTAACTGCCCAAAATAAACACACCCCTTCACGAACCCTTGCACAACAAATCCAAAATCTAATGGACAAACTTACCGAATTACAGGCGGCTAAAACTTCATACCTGCTACACAAACTAAAAGCGACCCAATATCACCACAGTGGGAAAGCTACTAAACAACTAGCTAACAGACTAAGAGCAAAACTAGCAGCCACCAAAATAGCACACATACAGGGCCCAGACAGTAGCAAAATACAAAGCCCACTAGATATTACTCAGGAGTTCGCAAAATATTACTCTGGCTTGTACAACCTGGGTGACAGACCAGATACCCCCCCCATACAGGACAGAAACATCAGGGAGTTTCTAACTCGATTACCCCTCCCTAAAATAAATCAGCACCAAGTGGAACAACTACTTCAACCTATTACTCTAACAGAAGTACTCCATACAATAAGGAACCTCCCCTCAGGAAAATCACCTAGAGCAGACGGCCTACCAAACCTGTATTATAAAACATTTGCAGAAGTGTTAGGTCCTAAACTTGCCCAAATATTCCAGGCAGCTACAGACTCAGGGGAACTTCCCCCTGAGATGCTACTAGCAACTATCATTACCCTACCAAAACCAGGGAAACTCCCAGACCAATGCAAAAATTTCAGACCAATCTCATTATTAAATACGGATGCTAAGATATACGCAAAGATCTTAGCCTCCAGACTGGGTACAATCCTGCCCTCAATCATTAACGACGATCAAACAGGGTTCGTGATGGGAAGGCAGGGGCTAGACAATACACGAAAACTATCCCTACTTATGGAGGAACTGAGGACATCAGGCCCGGGTGGGCTACTTTTAGCTCTGGACGCTGAAAAAGCGTTCGACCGCCTGGGTTGGTCCTTCTTAAGGCAGGTCTTGTCGATATTTGGATTCCCACAACAGTTCATCCAACAAATATTCGCCTTATATTCCCACCCCAAGGCCCAGGCACTACAAGCAGGATTTAAATCAGACCCCTTTAGAATTACAAATGACACCCGACAGGGGTGTCCTCTGTCTCCCTTGCTGTACGAGGTGGCCCTAGAGCCCTTACTAGTAGCCATTAGAGCTCACCCTGATATCAAGGGCGTAAATTGGCACGGCAGACAAATCAAGATTAGTGCATTTGCGGACGACATCCTCCTGTATGTTTACCTCCCTACCACACATAATGCAACTTATTAAGGAATACGGAGGTCTCTCCTATTATTCCTTAAACACCTCTAAAACACAAGCATTAGGGTTACGCTTGGACCCACAAGTCCTCGCACAATTACGTAAAGATTACCACTTCGAATGGCGGACAAATGACATCAAATACCTAGGCCTAACGTTCACTAGAAAAGTTTCCGATATGTTCCCAACTAACTATACCAGAGTATGGAATGAGTGCCTGTCCTTATTGCGGAGTTGGGGAAAAATGTTCCTCACTTGGACAGAACGTATTGTTGCTATTAAAACGTCTGTATTACCGAAACTTCAATATGTGTTTAGGAACCTCCCGCTGAAGGTGCCGCAATCCTATTTTAAAACCATACAGTCTAAGCTGCTGCAGTTTACCTAGGGAGCATCACGGGCGAGAATCTCTTGCAGACTCTTAACTGCACCAGTGAGTCAAGGGGGTATGACATTTCCAAACGTAAAATCCTATTACCAAGCTGCAATCCTAACCCCCCTACTAACACATCTTGTGAGGGACAACCAACCACAATGGGTAACCTTAGAAAACCTAGCCGTTAAACCTTTTTTTACCAATAACCTGATATGGTTGCACAAACGGAGCAGACCAAACACACCATTAATGTCTTTACAAGTACAACTGGCGCTACAACTTTGGGATATACATAGAAAGAAATTCGAGACAGCCAACCCCCTCTCCATGGCAACACCCACAGAAGCCATAACATACTGCATCCCAACCTTTCATGCAACGCCGTGGATGGGAAGGGGAATCTCACACCTAGCTCAGGTTTTTGAATCGGGCGAACTGATGTGTTTTGAACGTCTAACTACGACCTATAACATACCACACACATCACAATATTCATACATTTAACTTAAATCCTTTCTGCACACAAGTAACAAAGAAAGCAGAATGGAGACTAATAAGAATGGAGAGCTCTCAATCTGGGAACGAACGGGTATCACAGGCAAACTACCCCAGACTTTCAAACCACTTTCTGGATGCTACAGGCTTATTCTGCCGTACCAACCCCTCTTTGAATCCACGCCAGCAAACCAATGGGAACTGGACCTTCAGACTTCCATCACCGAGAGCCAGTGGTCCAATATCACATCCTCCACTAGAAAACTGATCAAATCTGCTCCCCTTATAGAGCAACACCAGAAAACAATATATCAGTGGTATATGGTGCCGCTACGTATACACAAACTGTATCCCAACGCGTCCTCGACATGTTGGAGATGCAAACAAGAGAAGGGCTCGGTCCTCCACACTTGGTGGAGATGTCCACGCCTAATCAGATACTGGGAAGATACCCAAAAAATCATTGCTGAAACCACTAACATTCAATTACCCCTTGATCCTAAGACCTTTCTATTACTAGATATACCCAAGGAAATACCCACAAAAGCGAGAAAATTAATGTATCATGTCCTGCTAACAGCACAAAAATTGATAGCACGACTCTGGAAAACAACAGAGGCCCCTAGCATCCCAACCCTCATCCAGGACATAGACAACCAATCAATTTATGAAACAAGCTTTTCCAGGGCGCGTAATAGAACCAGCTGCATTAGCAGTATGTGGGAGCAGTAGCGCGTCTGGAGAACAGCTAACACATAACACTTAAGTCATCAGACAACCTAGCTAAACACAAAATACTAGTCGCAACAAGGGGTTGAGGTACTATGAAGAACTGGGTCAGGGAGAACTACAAGTCAAATTGGGAATTAGGAATTAGGAATTATGCCTAGATGTTCGGGTTAGCTGTAACAAGATGCATAGGGAGAAAACCGATTAATGTGTACTGCTGAACCACTGCAAATACATGTAAATAACTGCTACTGTATATTCCTTGCTAACATATGATTCAGTGTAACGTGACTGCCCTTCCCCCCCCCTCCTCCACCTCTTTCTTTTTTCTGTACCTCACCCCACCCACCCTATACTTATCAGTGTGAAAACCAATAAACTACAAGTTTAAAAAAAAAAAAATTATATGATATGATGAAAATAATGGTATCTTTATAAAGACCATTTAATGGCAAGAAAAACAGTATATAATATGTGTAGGTACAGTAACTGAGTAAGAGGAGAATTACAGCTAAACACAAACACAGCAGAAATGTAAAAACAGCCCTGGTCCTTAACGGTAAGAAAATTGAAAAACAGTCTGGTCACTAAGGGGTTATTAACCCTTCTTTATAGATTGCCAAGATTCTGCACAAGACGATTTCCAGTTTCTGGCTATAGACAATTTAAAAGCTAGGAGTATGTGAATAAGGAAACATTTTTTATTGAAAGGCAAGGATGGTAGATTGAGATGTAACAACAGCATTTCAGGTACCCACACTTGCCTAATTTCTAAAGGCCTACTAATGATTGAGAGGATTGATCCCCAACCCGATTATATCAAGGGGCAGTCTAAACAGAGGAGACTGCAATTGCTTAGAGCACCTGCCTTGCAAAGTCTTTGATTGGACAGTCACAGAAAGGGGAGGGCTTGCAGAAGCTTCAGATATTTATTATTTATATAGCGCCAACAAATTCTGTAGTGCCGTACAATGGGTGGACTAACAGACACATAATTGAGATCAGACCACTGGACGTACAGGAACAGAGGGGGTTGAGGGCCCTGCTCGATGAGCTTACATGCTAGAGGGAGTGGGATATGGTGACACAAAGGGTTAAAGTAGGGGAATTAAATAGTTTGTTAGAGAAGGGTTTATTGAGTGCTTGGTAGGTCATTTTTGACAGTTGCAGGGAAGGAGTCATGGGGTGGGGGATGAGAAACCTGCTGACAGTCTAATTGATACGCTTTAATGAAGAAGTGAGTTTTCAAAGATTTTTTGAAGGAGTGGAGGCTGGGTGAAAGTCAGAATTTTGAATTGGGCCCTATATCTAACTGGAAGCCAATGCAGGGACTGACAGAGCGTGGAGGCATGGGAGGTGCGACCGGACAGGAAAATAAGCCTTGCAGCCGCATTCATTATATATAGGGCGGAGAGAGATCAGGGGAGGACAGGTAGATTTATGTGTCATCTGCATAAAAATGATATTGGAAGCCAAAGGAGCTGATGAGTTTACCAAGGAAGGCAGTATAGATAGAGAACAGTAGGGGGCCGAGGACAGAACCTTGGGGGATGCCGACAGAGAGTGGTTGGGGAGAAGAGGCAGAGCCAGAGAAAGAAACACTGAAAGAGCGCTGGCAGAGGTAGGAGGAGCACCAAGAGAGCAGTATCCCGTAGACCAAAGTTACGGAGAATGCAAAGAAGCTGCTGATGATCAATAGTGTCAAAGGCAGCAGAAAGATCAAGGAGGATTAGGATAGAGTATTGGCCGCGAGATTTAGCAGCAATTAAATCGTTGGATACTTTGGTAACAGCAGTTTCGACTGAGTGACCAGCGCGGAATCCAGACTGAAGGGGGTCAATAAGAGAGTTGAATTCGAGAAAGTCTGTCAATCTGGCGTACACAACTCTCTCGAGGATCTTGGAGGCAAATGGCAGTAGCGAGATAGGGCGGTAGTTGGATGGGGAGTAGGGATCGAGGTTGGGCTTTTTCAGAGTCGGGGTTACGGTTGCATGTTTGAACGGTGGGGGAAATGTGCCAGAGGAAAGGGAGAGATTGAAAATGTTAGCGAGAGGAAGAGCAATAGAGGGGGACAAAGTGCAGATGAGATGCGAGGGAATAGGATCGAGGGAGCAGGTGGTGGGGCGGGAGGACAGGAGCAGAGCAGAAACCTCTTGTGCTGTAGCAGGTGCAAATGAGCATAGGATGGCAGGGGAGTGGGGTTGGGTGATGTATTGATAGGGGTAGGAGAGAGAGAAGAGATCTCTTTCCTGATTGTAGAGATCTTCTCAGTGAAATGAGATGCAAAGTTTGTGGCGGACAAGGTGGTGGAAGCAGGGGGAGTCAAGGAGCGAAGAAGAGCATCAAAAGTGTGAAACAGGTGTTTAGGTTGATGGGACAGTGTGCTTATGAGAGTGTTGAAGTAGTTTACTTTTGCAGAGGAAATAGCCATGCTGTAGGAGCGCAGCATAAATTTATAGTGGACAAAGTCAGATGCAAAGTGAGACTTTCTCCAGCAGCATTCAGCAGTTCTGGAACACTTTTGTAGGTAAATGGTCAGCTTGGTGCCAGGGTTGTAATTGGGGGCGCTTGCTGCGTTTAACTGTTCATTGGGGGTATATCTGCAAAACAGTGATTTATTTTTGGTATTTGTCCAGTAGAGTTTCCCTTTAACTTAATAACAGAGTTTTCACTTGTAACATATGCTTGTTTCTTCAAATGAAATGTAACATATAAATTGTCCAAAAATACCTTCACTAGACTGCAGTGTAAGAGGGGTTTCCATTGCACTGGCGAATGCAGAGCCGCTACAGCGAACAATTTATTGTGGGAGGTTGCCAGAGGGCTGACAAATATAAAGTGCTTGTTTCCGTCCAGGGGCACTCAGTAAAATAGCACATATCCTGACCTAGGGGTTAACAACCACTGAACTGGAAGATAAGTAAAAATGCTGTGTAGAGTTGTGTTGGTAAGATTTGAAAGCAACACTCTGCAATTAACCATATCCGAATGGCCAAGCTACCCTATGCTTCTTTAGAAATAAAGTATTCTGCCAAGCATCAGTGGGTTTCATGCTGCCTTCCAGCATTTCGTAAGTGTTAAGGGAGTCAGATGGTGACGCTTGCTTCACATTGCAGGCAGACTGAGCTAAATACAAACCTACCTTGCAACATGTGTATTGTGTGTTTTGATGGAGTAATCTGTGAATAATCTGTGTTATATTTGTTTTCTGTGTTATATTTGAGTTTGGGTAGTTGGGTCATTAAAACACAGATTCCCGTCACCCTGATCAGACCCAATACAAGCAATAAAAAAGAAAAGAGTTACTTGCGCACTAACCCAAATCTCTATGCACATTTAAATAACTGGAGGTTTTTTAGTATAACTCCAATGGCCATTAAAGTGTAAATTCAGCTGCCACGTCAAGGCAAACCATGTAGGTGAGTCCTACGCTAACAATTCACCTTGCTGCTTTTAGCTAAAATGTAAAATCCCTAATGAGACAGAAAGAGGTATTTTTATAAACCTACACACTTATTAGCTCAAAATAAGATACACATGGGGCGGGCGGCAGCACTGTAACCTTTAAATTTGACTTTGATATTTGGGTAGGTCTTTTTGAGGAGATGTTTCATATATATGTGAGAATAGGGATGTGGGATAGTGACTCTTCTCCGTGGTTATTTAAGATTTGTATATTTATATTGACATATTGTATGTTCTGGTGGATTGTAGTAAACTGACAGGAGCTCACCAGCTATAGACAATATGCAGGGCTCGAGTCCTGCAGGAACGCATGGGAACGGTGTTCCTGCACTTTTTCCAAAGCAGGAACGCCGTTCCCGTTACCTGTCCTGCAGGAACGGCCCTGCTACCTGCACAGAGGGGCCATTACACGCTGTGTTCCCGCTCCAGCTATAACTCTCGCGAGACCCGCGGCTGTTACCATGGCAACGCTCCGCACAGGCGAGTCTCGCGAGAGTTAGAGCTGGAGAGGGAACACAGCGTGTGATGGCTCCTGTGTGCAGCGGCTGGTTCCCTCCACCGGACCACCAGGCGATCTCCCCCCTCCCTGACAAGGTAAGAAGCAGGGAGGGGGGAATAAAATAAATATTATACATAAAGTAAAAAAATGCTTATGCCCCCCCCCACACATCCATCATCCAGCACTCACACACACATCATCCAGCACACACACACCCATCATCCAGCACACACACACCCATCATCCAGCACACACACACACACCCATCATCCAGCACACACACACACATCATCCAGCACACACACACACACACACATCATCCAGCACACACACACATATCATCCAGCACACACACACCCGTCATCCAACACTCACACACACACCCATCATCCAGCACACACACACACACACACACCCATCATCCAGCACACACACACACACCCATCATCCACCACACACACACACACACAC